>VZRN01002948.1:666276-728756 GCA_013397935.1 Dasyornis broadbenti
CCCTCCCCCCCCCCCCCCCCCAACAAATGATTCAGTGAATTTGAATATTGGGAGATTCAAACACCAAGACATCATGTTATCTCCAGGTAAGCCTTCCATTGGAAACAACAGAACAAAGGCAGAGAAATGGACATGCAAAGTGCAATCTGTGTAATTTTAACTCCTGAAAGTTTTGTCTCATGTTTTATGATTTTAATTAGTCTAATTTTTTTCAGTTGTGAAAAATGAGACATCCAAATGTGTATATACATATATTTATATTTTCAGAACATATAAACCTGCTGAAAGTGACTTAAAAAAGGATGAGGGAGAATTTGAGAAAGAGGCTTGCATGAAATCACAGAAGTTGATGATTTCAACAAAACTAGTACTGCAGATATGGTCTGATTTAGCAAAACAGAATATATTAGTTTAGAATCAGAACATTTTAGGTGAGATTACTGAGGGGTATTTTAACTGGATGTAAACAGTGTGTATGTTCTCCGTTTAGTCTCAGTTTTAATCTTTCCTGTTCAACATTTATTCTTCCAACTCTATTAATAATGACACATCCTAATCCATAAACATTTGAAGTGGGCCCCTTTTCCAAAGTTGTATTCTGCTTGTTATGTAAGCAGTGGGGTGTTCCTGTTCCCAATTCTCAGATTTATGGAACAATGTAAATCAGAAATGAATATGATAGTGCATTTTCTATCCAGGCAAAGTATTTTGGGTATGTTTTTTCCTAAGGCCCAGAATAACACACACTAGTTTTTATCTCAATAATTCTGAACATTAAAAGAAGTTCAAAAATGTTCTAGAAACTGTTTTCTCTTTCAATAACTCTATTTCAATTACTCTTTAAAGTACCCTCTGCCTTACTGAGGGTCAAACTGGTTGCTTGGGCTTTTTTAACCCCTTTAACATTGCTAGGTCAAAATCAATTCCCTGAAATACTGAGCTGGATTATATTCCTTTTCCTCTAGCATCAGACATACTGATCACTGGTCACTGTGCCAAAATTTGTCCTCACTTACACCTGTGAATCTGCAACATATTAAGCAGACAAAAGAACTTGGCCTGAATATTTTGATTATAACTGGCAATAAATATACTGGGATGAGAATAATGAAGCTAAAAAGCAAAATTGTGATCAAAACCTAGAAAAACTTTATAGAATAACATGGGATAATGCCAGAATGGTCAACTATTCCATAAATTATATTCTAAAAGTCAATAGTTTAATTTCTACTGATTCCAAAGATGTATTTAGTATTAATCATCTAACTCATTCCTTAAGTATGACTAGATTGATGATCAAATCATTACTCATTCAAGAATTTTTGCCTGACCTGCATGAAAGTTTATTTTTGATTTGGTTTAGACTAATCAAAAAGTTAAGCATATGTGTACCAAGTCTTAGTGTCTGTCAGGCTTTATATCCTTTTTTTTTTAATACAACAGTAAAAAAAAAATAGGAAAACAAAGCTGCCTCTTGCCCATCTTCACACAGCTAATGCATAATTCATTATCAATGACTAAGTGGGAAAAAATTACTATGAACAATATTTCAAAAACTGAGAATCAATCTTGGAAAAACTTTTGATGAGTGCATTTAGTGGTTTAAGACTAAGTAATTACTAAGAAGTGTTAACAGCTTACTCTAAGTCACAAAGGGTCATGGCTGAAAAATACACAGCCAGGAAGAATTATAATGACATTGCAGTCTCTTACTACCACAGCTCTTATATTACTGAGGAAAAAGTAGTCATTTGAATTTAATCCTTTTATAGAATATTCATTGATCAATGCTGAACTTTCAAGGACCACAAGTATAAAGCATGAAATAATGAGTATTTGTTCCCAATGTTTTTGGATGACAAGCATTCTTTAACAGTTTATGCACAATAAATTTTCTGGTCTGATTTGACTCCATAGTAAAATGTCATTTGAAATCTGTCTTTCTTCCAAAGATGGGAAATACTCTGTTTTCTTTTTCCACTCTTTAACATTTATTTTTGAAAATTAAGAGGAAAAAAATAATCTTCTTCTTGTCATCATTGTGTAAGAACTTAGCTAATTCCAAATTGTTCAAGGAGGACACAGCAGCTTGTTCCAAGACTGCCCAGGTGGCAATAAAGATAAGACACATAAATAAAGAGAGCAAAACCACCTCTCTCTAGTATTTAGGTGAGTATTTGTGTGGGATTTTTCCTTAATTCTATTCCTCATACTCTTCAAAATCCCCACTATGCACAGTATTAGCTACATTCTTTACATACTGTATTAAATTACCTCACATATATTGGAGATTTTTAATGATTGGGGAAGCACATAGTCATTGGTCATTAAATCAAACATTAAATCAAATACTTGATTCTATCCAAATCATGTTTGCTCTTTCAGATCTACAATTTATATAATCTCCCCCAAAATTAAATAGTTAAGTTACAGCACCTAGCTTCAAAGAGGAGTTTATTTGTACATATATACATATAAAGGCAACCTGTCCTATTAAAATAAAATTTCATCTTAGGTGCCTTTAGATGTCTCTCAGTGTCAAACTCCTACATTTAAAATAATTCAGTTCTTTCATGCAAGCCTGTCACTCAGTGTCCAAATACCACTGTTCTTATAATCTGCCCTCAAGAATGCCAAAATCTGATTTTAGGACTGTTGCTTAGCTAAAATCTTCCTAGATCGAGACATGCTGTTTTAATCTCGCAATATCACTCCTACTGTAACTTACATCCATTAACATCCAATAAAAATGTTCGTGGAATATCTACTTCAGACTTACAAGGAGCTCGGTTGTGTTCACAGCTGTTACAAAGTAATCAAATTTTTCATAACATTGGAGAATTAAAAATATGGATTGACATTCCATTCTGTTTAGCAGTTACTGAGTGCTGTAGGATTTTTTCACCTGACTTGACACTGATGTATAAAGTGGAAAAAACACTATATTTACTGCTGCTGTCAGAAGCATATTCTTCCAGTGAAGAAGCCTAACTTCCAGAGAATTATAGAATATCCTAAATTGGAAGGAAGCCACAAGGACCATCGTAGATCTGCTATTCTGACAAACACTGCACATATTTTTTTTGCTATGTGGACTTTAACCTAACCACCACACTGCAACAGGAGGCACAGGCAGCTACATCAGCTGTTGTACCTGAACTATAATGACTTGAGGAATTTTTTTGTGGTCTTATCACATCTTACCTTCAACTTAGATAGAAGGAATTCATGATCTTGAAGTAGCTTTTTAGTCTCATCTTGATTGCTGCCGATTTCTAATATATTTGGTGTTGATTCAGCCAGCTGAAGCTTCACCCATTTTCCACACTGTAATCAGCAAACAATTACAGCCTTCAGAAAACAAGCTTCCCTTCATTTATTTACTCATACAGACTCTCAGCTCACACGCGCTTTCCATGGTCATAGGAGAACAGGGACCATGCACACAATGAAGACACAGGGAATACAGTATAAACTTCATTTGAAACAGGTAACAAAAGCCCAGACTAGTGTTATCCAGAAGGTGCTACGATATTGGTTTTGCCCATGAAGAGTAAAATTATCACAGTGAGCCAAAAATTTTTCTCCGACAACTCGCCTTTCAGCTGAAGATGACACTGACAGTTAAGTGAACTTGATGGGTGAGTGGGGCGGGCAGAAGTTACAAATATATTACAGCGATGCAAAAACCATGTCAGCCAAAGGATGGTGATAAGGACCAAAGGCATGATGTCACTGGAATCTAGCATGGTTCCACAGCACAGAGAGGAAAAAAACTTTAGTCTCCATGCAATGAAATTACTCCCCTACAGCAGCAGACCACCTCACAGGAAGAGTGAAAACTGATCTGAAAAAAGTCTTCCCACAACTGAGGTAAGCCATCCTGAATAATTACCCGAATTAGGCGACAACTCAACTCATTATCACCTTATTCTGCATTACAGACAAACTCTAGTGGCTGAGGCTAGCACATTTTCCAAGTTGCCTGGAGAATGAAAATTCAAACTGCCAATAAATTCCAGCTGGGATTCATTACTAGCATCCAGCTTTACTCCCAATGCCAAATTTTATGCTAAGTGCAGGTGTGGATTCCGGCTCACAAAACCGGCCTTTACGTGCTTATAAGCACAACTATATGTGCACAAAGGCTTTAGTGAAACATGTGGGACTATAAATTCACAGCTAAAATAACTACTCATTATCAGGTTTAGACATTTTTTTTTCTCTGAAAATACCTCATCTGTCGGCTTTGTAGAACCACTTACTGTGTAAAGTTATTGCTGAGTACAGGTTAAAATAACTCAAGGAGTCCCAACTACAATCATCACGCTTAGTAACACATTTTTGAGGCACGCTCCATTTATTTCTTTTTAAAGAGTAAGAGGAATTCTTTCCCTCTAAGAGCCTACATATTTAGACAAATTTCTATTTGAAAAAATCCCCAACAACCCAAAAGCCACAAACAGTAATCGTGAACAGAAATAAGTTATAACTTCCAAGGAAACTCTATTAGATATTGACTAATTAAATGACCTTGCAGTATCATTTTATGCTAATTACTTATTTGCCCAGAATATTTAAAAGGAGTGTTAATCACGGAGTGGCAGAAAGACACGAACAGACATGGCAGCAGTTGCTGCCTTACCTTAAGCACAGCTATAACAATGCTGGCATCCCCGGCCTGCACAGCAACCGAACTGACTGTGGTTGTAGAAGCCTTCTGCTGCGAGCTGCCTTCGTTTGACATTGTGTTTCACAATGGGACTTCATGCATCAAAGCAGACTTGAAATGCTCTTTCAGGGTCCACTGTTCATTTCAGAAAGCACCGGAGCTGCTTGGATTCATTCAGTGAAACAGCTCAGCTAACACTGATTAGTCTGCCAAAAGGAAAGAACAGGAGGTTAAAAATAGACAACTCCATTGAGTTTATCATTCTTGAGGGAGATTTGACACACCCCTAGTTTGGTAGCATTAAGCTGCCTGTTCTTTTTTGTCACCAAGTGTGAAGGCCTTCTTCCATGGACATCAGCTGACACCAGCTAACCAGATGGAAAAGGGTTTTCAAAACAAAACAGCCAGAAAAAAAATTACCACTGTTTCTATACAGACAAACCCAGTGTTATGAGGTTTCAAACACGCAAGCACCAAATCTATATTTTCACATACAAGCAAAATACTTTCTCACTTACTAGTTACTGAATATATATGTTCAACGTGATTCTTCCGCTGAATCAAAGTACTTAAACAGGATGAGCATGCGTATACAAGTTAAATGCTAAATCAAAACAGGGGATTTTAAATCCAAAAATAAAGGTACAGTGACCAAAACAATCAGAGAAGGAAACTAAGTACTTTGAATTCTTAAGGAATATTTTATTCCTGTCTAATATTAAGATAATTTACCTTCTTTTCAATTTAATCTTACACTGTTTCTACAGTCTTCATGTTGTTCTAAGTGAGCAGAAGGAAGACCTCTCTAATAGTTGTTTAAATTCCATGCGGGGAATTATTAGAACGTTTAGATTACAGTATTGGTTTGGCATATTCATTTTATTGCCATTAGTCCAGAGCATGCCACAAGTGGCCCACACTATGAGACAGCAGCTGCTGGGTTTCCTTCCACAGAACAGCTGAGAAAGTGACACTGGTGTTTAGGCTTGCAGGTCACTCTGGAAAAACAATTCCACCCCAAGAAACTTCATGCATAAGTTTCCCCTAAGCATCTGCTTGCTTGGTTTTTTTTAAAATATGTAAAATTTCAATACATTTTTATATAAACTAGATTTGCTAATTACAGACACGAACATGCACACCTGCAATGGAACCAAGATCTGAAAGCAAACCCTAAAATAGTTTGGACTAGAAGAAACTTAATGCAGTTACAGGGGATTTCAACTGATGTGTCAAGGTGGGATTTTTCTTTTTGTTTGTTCATGTCTTCCCTCTTCCAATTATTGGCAGGTGATAATCTTAATCTGAGCACTGCTTTCAAACCATGAGTTTCAAATGGGATATGAAGAATCCCTTTATAGAAATTTGTGCTGAACAAAATGAGCTTGGCAAAGCAAAATCCATCTCTTGTGCTAAAACAAAACCCTGGACATCCAAGCTGCCAACAAAGGAACAAATATCCCATCGTTTTCTGAAACTCTTTGTAACACCTGTAAAAGGCTCAGGGACCCTGCCACTGAAACATTGGATAAATCTTCTTGAGACTTGTATGTATTCCTGCAATAGGTATGGCAGAACAAAATGTTTGATATTTAATCCCAACACAAAACCCGAGAGACAGAAGTCCAAAAGAAAACTTCAGAATTTAAACATAAGCAAGCCCTATTTTGGTTTGAATGGAAGACAGATCTATTCTAAAAAACCCGCTCAATACTCGAGCTTTCCAAAAAACATTCCAGAAGACAAGCAATTTTGGATTTTTCACACTGCAGACAGGACTGAGGACAAACAGCATTTGGCTGTTGGAAAAACTAATTAGGAAGAACCAGCCTGACCTCTTTTTACTCTTACAAAAGGAGTTACAAACCAATTTTGGTATTATGTCCTTGAGGTTTTGTTCTCTGAGAAGCACATTCTAAGTGTATTTTTTCATGGCACAACTTGGGCCAATCCATCATCACCCTGGGGTAGCCAGACATAAGAGAAGTTTTTCACTCAAGTTAAATGAGGTATCATTTTTCACAGTGCTGACAGCTGGAAATAAGGGAAAAATTCCACACTCAAAAAATTGACTGTAAGCAAATTTGGCAACAACTGAGACAAGTGACTCAGAACATCCGATAACAAATGCATGCATGCATATTGTATTTGTCTCTGTCTTATATGCTTAGCATAAGACAAACAGGGAAACATCAGAGTAGCAGGCAGAGAAAAGGTGTCAAGGAATCAAAACATAGCTTAGAGCACAACCCTGGGAGAAAAAAATTATGATTTTGGCATTGCATGATGAGCCATTTCAGCTGTGTCCAAGGGAACAAAATTTAAGAAGCATGCATTTGTCCGTCTTGTTTACTTACCTGTCTGTTCCTCTGTCTGAAACAAACAAAAATCCTGGTAGCAGCTAGAAAAAGGCAGGCTATTTGTGTAAGGAGGTAGAAATATTTTCCCTTTGTGACTGCTGTGTGAAAAAAGAGAGTAAGAATGACAAGAAGAAAGGGCCATTCACCAACTGTTCAAAAGAAACAAAGAAACTGAACAAAGGGATAAAGGAAATAACCTCAGGAAAAGAGAAAAAAAGATCAAGTCTCTCTAGTGTAAATAATGTCGTGTATTATCTGTATGCTTATCATGTAAAGAGGATTTGAGAGGTAAATGTGATAAAATTCACTTCATATTCAACACATAGGGTGTCCTATTCACAGATTTTTCTCATGTGTAGCAAGCAAGTATGCTTATCACAGTTTTGATAGGGATACATAGAAAAAGGGCCTTGGAGATAAGTTTCTTTCTGTTGAGAGCTTTGGAGCTACTAGAGAACTATGAAAATGCCTCTGGGAGAGACAAAGTTCACTCGCTGCAGCCTCAAAGACACATGGTCCTTCACTTTGACCAGCTTGTAAATCTAGTGGGTCTCCTCTTTCATCCTTGTCTCACACCTGGGAGAACAGACTTACACAGCAAAGAAGGGAAGGAAGCATCCCTCAAACTGATGGGCTTCATGGGGCTTGCAAAAAGGTGCTTCCAATAAACACTGCTTCCACAGCCCCACTTGAAAGAGGCACAAGGACATCAGTCCTCTCCAAGTCTCTGCTTGTTGCTTTTTGCTGGTTCCTACCATCTTACCTTTTGAGCACGGACCATTTCCAGCTATAATCAGGAACGAGGGCATGAAAGCAAGCAATCTTGCAAGTCCCCCTAGGTTCATAAAACAGCCATGGAGACCTCATGAAGGGTGAGGGTTGAGCAGGAGGTAGGTGTTTCTCCTGGAAGAGACTCCTCTTTACCCTACACTGGTTAAGTAAATTTCTAGGGTTGAAATTCTAACCAAGTATTCCTGAAACCCCAAACTAAGAATGACAAAACCACCCTGGCAGCAATCAGAGGAGAAAGGCGGGAAACAGAGGTGCCTTCTCTCAGAGGACAGACAGTACATGGATGGCCTGTGGGGAACAGTAACTTGGAACATCATCTCTTTCTTAACACTGAGGTGGAAAGAAGTTTTCTTGCAGAGAGTTGCCCTGGAGAGAAGGCTGACAGAAAACAGAAGGAAACCATGGCCCTTGCAGCCATTCCTCTTTTACTGAGGGTCAGAGGACAGCACAAACAGAGGCTGGGCACAAACCAGGGCAAGAGGGAGGGAAAGGGCCAGCCAGGGTAAATGACATTAACTTCAGGTAGGTAAGAGCTGCAGCACGGGCAGGAGGCATCTTCCTGTCAGTTGAGAGCCCAGGAACTTAAGAAAAGGTGGCTCTAAAGTAGCCCAGGACCCTGCTGGCCCCAAAAGGAGGTTGTCCTGTCCTTGCCACCTTGGAAAGAGAAAGCAAAAAAGTCTCAATAAATGGCTAGGAAACAGCTGTGAGAAAGTGCCCTGGAGGTAAAAGACACCCTGCTTCCCTCCAGCAAAATATTTCAAGAACAAACTATAGTCTGTGTTACCTGGAATATTGTTTCAATTCCAGAAACAATAGTTCAGGATTAATTTTATTTTAAAACACCAAAGTATAGTGAAGAATTACAGCTTGTATATTCCAATTCCTCCTGTGCATCACCCTACCAAAAACCTTTCTACACTTTCTCCTTCATCACCAGTCCTGAAGACACTTCACACCACACTAAGAAATCAGCATGAAAAGAAAAAGCTACCAAAAAAACCATCATCACACAAAGCAGAGAAGATTGAAAAAGCAAAGATATCCTGCTTTATCCGTCACACCGAACACGTCTCTGTGAAAGAAAATAAAACACTGTAAAACTAACTGCAAAACCAGCAGTGTATCAGGGATCAAGAAACCAGCAAACAGCTTAACTCTGCTTATTCAGTGCAATTGTAACTGCAAAAATCACTATTTGTTTGCTTCCAAGGACAACAACATTAAAAAAATCCCATACAGTAAACAGACGTGGGGAGCAATGACAGCTGAAACATTTCAGTCCACTGGTCACCAATTTATCATGTCCCACTCTTTCATCCTGAAGCATTCTCTTCCCTCTTTGTGGATCTTAGAGGATTTCCACAAAGTATACAGGCTATTTGTACCTAGAACCTGTAAAAATAGTACCTAAATCTGTACCATGTATTAAATGATAGAAAAGATCCACCAGATTTAACTAGGGTTACCAACCAAATGTTATGTCTCTTCAGCCTCCAGATTCATTTTAAGAAAGCTCATATAGCCTTTAAATTTAGAACTCCAGATTCTAAGCGTTATATAAACAAACACCATTCTTTCTAGCATCTGTTATTTAAAAAAATGTCTTCCTGTTCTTTACTAGTCTTATATACAAGATAAAGAGGTATGCAGCACATAGTCACTGCTTGCATTTTTATTCGCTAGGCTTGAATTCTAGACGAGTGTACTATCACCCTTTTTTCACAAATACAGAATTAATAAACTAAGCTTGGTAGTAATGTGCTCATCTAATCTGCTTTCTTGATGTCTTATTATCTTAGCACATGATTCAAGATGGGCAGCATAAAAAACTGAGATGTTGGATTCTCTGCTTAGGAACCCCTGCAGCTAAACAAATTTCTTGTTCTGAGAATGGGTTAACACATCGTTGCTTTCAGAAAGAAGTTCCTTTCCTTGTTAAATATAACCCTATGCAAAAACAAACAAACAAACAAACATTTCTTTAGATTCTTTACTTGCAGATAAGCTGGAGGTGGTTTCATACAACAATAAAGTGGAGGAAGAGGATAGAAAGCACTTTGAGGAAAGGAAGAGAAAGGGAGGGGAACACAGGCCCCTGCAATAACTCTGAAGCCATTGACAGCTCTGAGTGAATAACAGCTGTACGTCAAAGTCAAGTCATCTGAAGAGATTTCTCCAAATCCAAATACGTTAGTTACTTGCTATCGTATTGTTTTAATTTGATTTTGCTGTTACAGACAATAAAACAAACAAGTTGGATTTACACCTTTCCATAAAGTGACAGCTACAGAAAAGACATAAGAAAGAAGTGACGTGATGATTATTCGAGTGTAAATATAATGGCAAAATATAAACAGTGAAAATTTTAACTGTTGAATGGGATAGAAAAACTAAACAAAACAGAAAACAATTCACAAGTGTGAACTGCAAAGGGATTATGTCTTATTCTCTCTCACATTCTGGATGAAGACATCAGGGCATCTTTTTAAATTTACTGCAGAAATGGCAGGGACCCTCTCCACTTCAATTTCCGCAGAATCAGCCGGAGAACAGACTTACCCCGTCAGCACCCCTGGCGAAGCTCAACATTTCTGTCCCACTGGGTGTTGTCCAAAACAAACACTGCACAGCCTGCAGAGCTCAGCTCTGGTGAAGGCACAAGTGAAGCCGTTTCAGCAGCTCACAGGTGGCACATGCTCGAGTCAGCCCAACTGAAAGGTTGTCAACAAAGACGGTGGCCCAGGGTATTCAACTCTGTCAGGAGAGTGAAGAGACATTAGAGGGTTCATTAGTCCGTTGTTGAGGCTCCAGCAGCAGCAGCAGAAAGAGAACAGTTTATTACACAAGATTACTATGTTCCCTTGCCCATGCATGTAAGGAAAGCCAACAGGACTTTTGTTACTAAATTCCTTGGGAGCATTTGAAATTCCTTCCTGATGTGGTGTGTTAGCACAGTGGAGTATGCACTCTGCACCAAATATAGATGTGAGACAGGCTACTCTTTCTCTCTGTAAAGGAAGATTAGGATGCAGTTTTTAATCTATATCTAACTCTCAGGGCAGCTACAAACTACCACTGATGAGGTAACATTACAGTGACACTTTTGCCCTATGTCTCTAATTTTTGGGTTTAACTTACATTTACAATTCGGCAGTCCTAAAAGACTATTTCACTTTAATTTTTTTCAATGTTTGTACATAAATACAGATGTATGTAGTAAACTGGTGAAATAAAAACGTCAGTTAAAAATCACACAGACTGTTCAAAGACAGTTCAAGCAGTGTAACTGGGTTCTTAGGACCATCTTCGAAGAGTGAGAAGTCTCTGTTCAGACCCATGAAATGCAATCAGCCAGCAGTGATGCAAGAATATCACTATGAGTCACTCAGTTAACAGGGGATTAATTAAATAGATACAATCATGCAAACCACACCAAAACACAAAAGCCATATTGTTGCCATTGTTTGGAAAAGTTGAATTACATGAACACAACTTTCAGAAAGCTAAATTTAGAATGAGTACACAAATATGTTACACAGCCACACATCTAACAGAACATTACTTTACACCTCTGATATTCATCCGGAAAAGAAATATTCAGCAGGGGAATTGAATCTTAGGTGTTAACCATGAGGCTTTAGAATCCATTTTCAAAAGTCATTTATCAGTGGAGGTTATAAATAGCATGCTTTATTTTGTTTTTAAAAGATAAGTGCATCCTGTATAACTGCTACTTGACAGTTTTCACTGCTGAGGATTCCTCTGTACGTTCTGGTCACACATTTCCCTCTTCCAGATCTTGATACCTCAAACACAGAGCACATACCAGGTCTTGCCTGTCCATTTCAGGTAAGTACTGAATTGTGTCCATACTTAGGAGCGGAAATCTTGGAATTCCAGCCCCGTCCACCCCAGTTTATTTGCCTGGATCTCTGTTAAACAAACGGGTGCTCACTCTGACACATCCAGTGTAGCAGGAGTGTGACTACAGGGTACGAGGATACTCCCTCTGTGCTCTGAGTTTAAGTGACCCTTCACTCCCTAAAGGTTAGCATATAACACTTCAGAATTCAAGTCCCACATAAATCTTGGAAGCATTGTCTACAATTTAAAAACACAAAACAAAGCGTCCTTCTCCCCTGCTCAGTACTCTTTAAACACTGAAAAGCAGTGAAGTTGGATTTGCATGTGTCAGAACTATTGTTTGCCATCCATAGGTAGAACTACTCCTGCTGCCTTGCAATCACCAGCAGCAGGTGATTTTTTCCTTGTTCTGGGAGCTCAAACTGCATTGGATCTGAGTGCTGCTGTCTGCAGTAGCAGATGGATACCTGCAATAGGAGAGGTTCAAGGGACAAAACCCAAGACATTCTATAGATCAGTGTTCCTCGTGCAGCTTCCAAGTCACACCATGATGACCGAGCTGCCTGCGTGACAGAGTGTACTACAAGACACCAGAGTGTAATCCTGTGGGGAGATCATCTGGAATGAATGCATGCTTATCCTAGTGGAAAACTATCAGAAAATATAGCCCAAAAGTGGTTTTTCTGATACTCCTGGAGTGGCTTTTCTTGTGGTCTACTATGCAAAAAAGCTCTGGGCATGGGAAATTGAATGCAGGCTGATGTCATGTCATATCATATCATTAGGACAGCATCACCTTTCCTGTGTCATAGCTGGTGCTTTTGATTTCTTCTTTCAGAACCTGAAGAGTAGAGTTTTATTTCTCCCTTCTTCTGAGGATTTGAACCTGCTCTGTAGGTCTTGGTTACTGAAAAGTTGCCATCTCCCACTGCTCTGTGCTGCTTGGGCGGATGGGGTAGGGATGAGAGCCTCCAGCTGTTGTCTTGGGGAAGAACTGACAACAAAAAGGAGAGATGAAAAGCTCTCATTTTTGTCATGCAAGCTTCAGCTCTCGTTTGAAACACTACTCAGGGAGCAGCAATGTCCTTCAACCTTATGATGGGCCATCGGTCATCTTTGTTCGTGCTTGCTACTCCAGAGTGTCCTCACAGCTGGATCTCTACAGTTCCAGGAATTATTCCCTCCCCACACACAAATATACAAGAATCCAAAGTGTTCTTGTGTCTTTCCCCATGAGAGGACCAAGGAGTCTATGGACTAGGACCATAAGCCCATGGAGAGAGCTGTTTGCTTGGTGTACTGCACATTGGGCTCACTTGGGCACCAGGACTGGGTACCCTGCATGAAGCAGGGCACGTGAAGTTGAACAGGGAGCTGCTACAGGAAGATTTTTGCAACAGCTCAAGGTCCTGAAGGAATTGATTTCAAAAGCATAGCAGCCCATGCTGTCAAGCCAGAGATAGGTGTCACTTTTCCACACCACTGCACCCAGTGCTGCAATAACCCCAGCAGCCTCTCTTCCCCAGAGATATGCATAGAATATCACTGTGTTTACCTGGCTGTAGCAGCAGACTGTCAGCATGTCCTCGTTGGATTTGCCTGCAGATTCCAGGGACAAGGACCACAGATCAGCTCTGGAAGGTGCACACTCCTTTGCAATCTCCCTTACCGTGATCTCAGGATCTGAAAGCCCATCTTGGCAGTGCATTCCCACCATCTGACAGTCTCTTCAGGCTCCTTACACTGTTTATGTGGCTGCAATGCTGCATTCCCTTGCTTTGCCACATGTCCAGAATCCTTCTGTCAGGACATAAGTATTTTCCTGTGAATCGCAGAATAATTTACTTTTAACCACTTTTTCTGATTTCTCAAACTGGCTGCTTCTGAAGTATCAGTCCTCTAGCAAATTCTGCAGTCAGCTCCTTGATTAAGGATCCCCATTGCTTAATTACCTTAAACGTCACACTTGAAAATAGACTTGCCAGGGACAATAATCACCATCTTTGTTTGAAAAAAGGACAAAAATTGAAGTTTAACAATATGGAGGATAAAAGATGTGATGATTTCACATTGTGGAGACAAAAGGCACACAAGCACTATAGTTTAAATTTGCAGTGAGAAACAAAACTGCACTTGGGGCCCTCATATATAATGGGATTGGGGAAGAGAGGAGAGGAAATACCAAATCAAGTACAACTGTAAACTTCTTGCATTTTTCAAATTGCACGGAGGTTCTTGCTTTGTTTTTAACCTTAACATAATTTCAATATTAGAATTCAGGAGGCAGAGTCCTGTGGGATACATTCTCAGGCATCACTTTGCCTGATGTTATAGCCTGAGAGCAGTACTGTGTACTCGCTGACAGCCATGACATTGCTGGGGTGCTGAGGTAAAACTCTCACAACACAAAATAACTTCCAGATTGAAGTTTTGACTGGCTGTATTAAAAATGCACTGACATTTTTACAGAAGGCTTACAGGAGAATCATTAGGTCACTGCTGTGCAGTTTTGCTTCAGTCTGTTCCTGTCTTCTAATCTGCAACTGATCATAATTGGAGTGTTACTTTGGGACCCTGGGGTAAAAGAGGAGTATACCAAGTTAATTTAAAATAATAACAATGCTAATGGAAATGCAAATCTTTACTGTGTGGTATTTGACTATTTTTGCACTGGTTGTTTAAAATCATACAATATGTTTTACAGGACTCTTCAGATTTAAAAGAGAATCTTAAGTAATCCTCTCAAGTTGCAAGGTGGAATATTAGATTTAGATTTTTTTTCGTTATACAATTACTGTGGACTATTTCTTTAGCTAAATCAAGAGGAAATTTATTTTTTAACTATTTCACTGCCTCCATTTTTTAACTTGCAGAGCTTGAATCCAACATAAGGAATTCCAGGAGAGAGCTGAAATACTGAAATCCACATTTTAATACTGAATCCCAGAATATGGCCTAAATTAACAGAAACTTTTGAGGAGTCCTCTTTCTTCCTGTCATTACAGGTAAGTCTTTTCAAAAGCAGAGGCAGATGATGTACCTTAAGTCATCCTTTGTCAGTGCAGCAGGATCTGCAGTAACCGTGTTTCAGAACCTTGCTTTCAGTGTTCCTGAGATAAAAATACCATGCATGAGTACTTCATGGGCTGCATATCTGTTTTTTATTCCCCCCCCCCACTGGCTCTGATATTTGGTAAATACCCTGTAATTAAACTGACTTCTCTAAGTTAGTCTTTCTCACTGTGTCAATATTTCTTCTTTTTGCAGTGTATTTCATTAGCTGAGTTCAAAGGATAAGCTTGATCTTCCAAAATATTAAAGGCCACCTATTGAAACAAAAAGATTTTTATAAATAATTGTCATTGTATGTGAAACACTTACAGCATTCACCAAATGGTTTTCCCTCCTTTCTTGTTTGCTTACTATTCCTTTTCAGGTCTCACTGCTAATAGATAGGGAGAAAAACAATATCTCAGTGTTCTAAATGAAAACTATTTCAGCTGTGCTTTTTATAGTCTCTGTGTGTGTGCATGATTTTCATGACTGTAACATCTCACCTCTCCTGAATATTGATGAGGTTTCCTTTCTAGCAGCCCTGTGAAGCTGGGCATGCAGCTGTCACCCCCTCCCAACACTGGCAGTACCAACCATTTCATCCCAGAAGTGAATTCTTCTTTGGAAAAAATGAAGAAATTCTTTAAAATGTCTGTTAGATCACTTGCAAAGTCTTTGATGAAGTTGCTGCTGAAGAAGAGAGTTTAGTGGTATAGACATGTGAACAGACCTCTGATAAAATCCAGAAGACAAAGCAATACCTAGAGAAGAGGTGACAGCTAACAGTGAATAGCAAAAAGCACTCAAATAATTCACATTTCTGCCACCTGCAGGAGCAAATGCCCTGGCTTCTTCATGTATGGCTGGTTCTGCAGAGGCAATGCACCATGAAATGATGCCTGCAAACAGCAGCTACCTAACTAATTGGCCGCATGCGACAAGTGGAAATGAAAAGCCAACAGGGCTCATTGAACCTGTGGCTCACTGCAGCCTTTTGTTGGCGTTTCAAGCGAAGCACTAATACAAACCCTGGCTTACATCTAAACATATTACTATGTTCCTTTGGGTACATTAGCCTTGGAGAGGAGGAAGGCCATGCTCTGAGAGGCACTCAGTGATACAAAGCAGACAGTGGGCATCAGGTTCTCATCATCACCACAGATATGTGGAGTAGCACTCAAATGTGTTGAGTACATTGCACAATCCTCACCCTGCTGAGCCCAGCTTGCAGTTATCTACCATCCAATAGAGGCACACAGAGCTGTACACAAGGGTTGAAAAAAGAACAGGCTGTTCTTAGTACCAGTTTAGAATGTGGCTTGTTCCCAAGTCTCTAAAAGTCAGACTCATATCACACAATTATATTAAATATCAACTAACCATGCTCTAAGGCCTGCCTGGGAAAATGGCTGAGACTCCATGAAAGCTACTCTCTTTCCTAGTAGCCTAAAAACCGTAAGAGGAGAATGGAATGTTTAAAGACACTTATCACACATAAATCTTGGCATAGTATTTGAGAGAAATGTCCTATTGGAGCTGAACAGCCCACTGGAACTCCACAGCCTCCCATCCTGTGAGGCACAGGAATGATGAGCAATCCAGACATGCCTGGAAATTCAGCAACGACAGTGGGAATGTGTGGACACCCAGCACCTGCAACTCATGCTGAGAAAATTAACATGGGAAAGAGAAACCCCAAAACGGAGACAGCAACTCATTGACTGTAAACCAAGCATAACCATGTCTGAAAACTACACCTCTGAAATTAACACATTGACTGCTCCTGCCAAAATGGAGAACATAAATTAAAATCAGGGTTTTGACAGGTAGTTGTTCATGCTTCATTCTGATATCAAGTGTCTCTGTAACAGGTTTTCTATTGCTTCCTCCAAAAGTCTGTTCTTACAGCTAAGATAAGCTTCCCTCTCCACTTTATTTTCATAATTTTCTAAATGATTAGAATTTACATTTGGTGTAAGATTTAGGAAAGGGCTCAATGAAAGTTTTTAAACCCCAACCCATTAGCATTTCTATCCATTCAAATGGAACCAGCAACTCTCAGGACTTCACCGAAGTCTCAGGGCTGTTCTACCATGAGCTGTCACAGCCTTATTCCAAGCACAAATACACGACCACACATAGCTGCCCAGGCAACTTGCTGTGTGTGTTCTAGGACCTACAGCTACCAGGAAACCTCATGTTCAATATTTTCTAATCCACTTAACGTACGTTGCCTTCTGACAACGACAGCATTGTAGCACAGCAGAGACAACAAGGCTGGGATTTGTAACATCAGGATCCTCAGAAGGGCCGAGTGTAGTTCCATCATAAGTGGACACCACATTTTAGCAGGATGTGCAAAGCACTCCGAATCATCTGGGCCATGAAGAGCCAGTGGCATGGTTTGCTCTAGAAGTTTGACACAAAATCTGTGGCTAAATCAGCCTTCTCAAAACCAGTTTTACATACTCAGTATTAGAAAGTAGGGACGGTTACATCAGGTCCACTCAAACATTTTAAGCACAGATGTATGAGCTTAGTAAATCAATAAGGCATTTTACATAGCTTGTAGCATTCCCCGCCCTTACATATAAATTCAATGTGCATTAAGGGGTTTCCCAACAGGAGCTTGCATCAATGGTGTCTGATAGCAACTATCAGCTAGCTGTTGGTGGAAAAGCTAAAAGGCTTCCGAATATATAAAAAATACCTATTTAAAATTGCAGAATTATTTTAAAAATGCATAACAATTTTAAATTAAGCTTTTAATTTAAAAAATTGATTTTACCTGTGCACAAAAAGGTAGTTTATCCTTTGCATTCAGTAGTCACAACATATTTGATGTTTCAGTGCTATCATTAAACTGCCAATGAAACAGCATTATTTAAAAACCTGTGGTTTATCTACAATAAAAAGAATGTAAATTATCTGCTAACACAACCAGTTGTTTCCACTGAACCTTCTCTCAATGCATTCCAAAATTATACCAAATAAAGTTTCCTTTGCTTTTCTTCGTGCTTCAAAAGTCAGAAATATTAGTCCTGCTCTTTGCTCTTCAGTCTATAAATTGTAAATAACTAGTGTCTGGAAAACTAGTTGAACTTTTCCAAGTGAACTTAAATTAAAAATGGGGATTTTCACTTCTCTTTCTATTGTTTTCCAATAAACTCCCTCAGCACATAGGAAATTTTAAGCAAGCATTTTTTCAAAAGAGGTATTTATCTCCTGACTCAGCATCTTCTTGTTTCTGTATTATATTCCCATAGTTTTTGCTGTAATAGAGACCTATGTAAACTAAAGTCAACTGAGAGGAAAAGAGAAAGCTGTTACATTGATTTTCATTGCTATTTTGAGCTTAAGTGTTTCATTAGTGTTTTAATTTATATACTAATAGCTTCTTAATACATTCTGTTTCTATTCATTCTTGTACCAGCGTAACTAAAATTTTACAGTCACACGAGCATCTATTTTGATATCTTTGATATTTGATACGTTGTCTTCCAATTTCACCACATCAGATGTATTCTCACAAGTTTCTTCAGTGATTCACTTTCATGTTCCAAATTAATCTTGGAATCACAGAAAAATGGGCCTAAAATACCACGTTTGGGAGATCTGTATAAAGGGACCTATTAGAAGTGGGAAATCAATCTCTTTTTTGTGTGTTTATTTAGTCTTATCTGTATTTTCACACAGTAAATCTTCACATAAAACTACCTCCACTGAGCATCAGATGAAAAATATCTTCAAGCACTCCTTGACTCCATATCCTTGCAGAAGGCACACAATTAGATTTTTAATAGAATTTTCAATTAAGAAGCAGTCTTGGCAGGCATCAGTACTACCATGATTCCCTCCACAATTTAACTGGAGGAAATAAAAGTGGGACGGAATGTAGAAATCAGTAATTTTAAAATTATATCCCAGAGTATTTTTCCAACATCTGATTTTGATACCGCAGAAGGAACTCTGCAATTGCTTGCACTGTTACACATCAGGAAATTGTGGAAATGGCGCACTACAGAAGACCCAATCCACTGAGACTCAAAATGACTGTGCAAGCTGGAGCCACAAGTAGTGGTTGACTTGACTATTTGCCTTTGTATCTTATTTCAGAGTGTATCACTTTTCCACAAACCTGGAAAAGATAATAGATACCTATTCAAAGAGATCATTAATTAATTACCTTGTAATTAATTACCTCATAATGTTATGCAAATTCCAGATATTCAAACAGTTCCTGCAGTTCACATTCAGGTACTTTTGCAGCGATTACATGTGTCTGCATTGTTATTTTATATGTTTAGAACAAGATTCTGATTTTCTTTAAACTAGAAGAGAAATCTAACATAACTTAGCGTTTTTACAATACTAACTCCCCTTTTACTGATAAAGGAATCTGTAGAGATATGAAGGACTGACTTCAGAAGTTAGGAATCACCAAATCTTTGCTTCCATCCATTTCTCAGTATTTTAGCTTCAGAGCTCACATAATGTGCTATTACAGAATTTCATCTGTAGCTCCAAAGGCTTCCTTTCTTCCTCCTTCTTTATAATCTCCTTAAACAGATTAAAATTATCCTGTAGAAAGAATTCAGGAAACTAGAGGTTATTATAACACCATTACATGTCATTACTGTTGCCAAAAGCCCATGACAACCTTGCTTTGTGATCTTGACCTACTGACACTTTTTTTTTTTATTGTGATGGAAAAAAAAATCTGCCCCTTATCTTTTTGTCAGCTGGCACTGATATCCTTGGCTAGCATGATGGAATAAGAAGTGCTATACGATCCTGCTCTGCACACAGCCCTTCTCCACCCACCGCTGCACCTCCAGAGTAGCTTTATTTAAACATTAAATCAGTCACTCTCACAAAGCTATAGAAGCCTTCATGGTTCAGATCTGTTCTTTTCTGAGAAAAATGTAGCCCCATTAATCCTACTAAACACAATATAAAGTTAAGCAGTGAACAGCACCAAACATTTTTATGGAAACAAATACAACAGCCCACACACCTTTTGTAATAAAAGGGTTTGTAGGTATAAGCATTTTCTATGGCTGTCAGTCTGCGCAACTGATGCCCTGGGAAAAAGGGATGGCACTTACTGAGTTGATCACTTTTCCATTTCCTGACACAAAAAGCACACTCAGGATTACATTACTCGCAAGAGTAACAAAATACCGTATTTTGAAATATTTGAAACACATCCAAGCTTGATGAACAGGAAAACAGAGAATCTTGGTATTCATTTCATTACCATAAACAGGATTGACTCTATCACTTCCAAGTCATAAGCTCTAATATACTGAGGGGTGAAACAATTACAATCCTTACAAACAATCCTTCCATTTCTGTGGGTATCTCCCCATCTCACACCTAGCAGCTCTGTATCCTGCACTGCAGGTGATTTCTGTTTAAAAAAAACACAAACATATTGCATCTTTTGAAACTCCATTGTTTGGATTGTTTTTGCAACCAAAAAATGCAGAGCAAGAGCCGCAAATAGAGCCACCACTACTGTTCATTGTTTTAAATGTACAAACGAATAAAAATGGATTACTTGAGAACAGGGTTTTTTTGCTTTTTAGCAGGTCTATATCTCATTGACTTTGTGTGCTATTAAAGGTTATTTCTAAAGGTTCAGTAGCAAGTACAACCATAGAGGATAGATTAAGAGTGAAGACCAGCACAAAAACCCCTCTCTCAATCAATTACATTCAATAGCAGTATTAACAGACCATGTTTATTCCATTGTTTCAGTAAGATAGAAGTCTCAGAGTTCACAGGATTTGAAGTATCTGGCAGACTGTCATGCAACACGTTAGAAAACTACTTGCCCTCATTCCTGATACGTAGAAAATGGGCAAATGGCAAAGTGATGGCACACAGCACTTTGCCAGACACTTGATTTCCCTAAAGGCAAGGAATTCCAGAGGAAGGGGAAGAGAGCAGAGAGACAGAGAAAAAGCTGGCACAGCCCAAGATGCTGTACTGGAGACTCAATTAGAGTCAACAGGATGAAAGTCAGGATCCACTGGCCCCTAGGAATGTCAAACAACAGATAAGAGCAGTGTCAAGATTGGACTACACACACTGAGCTAAAATTAACATCAGGGTTACTGGGGTGAGCAGTCATCAGGTCCAAGTTGTGCATGCAGCTGTCACAGGAACGAGTAAGGAGCTTCTGATACTGCCCAGGGTTTGCGTACAGTAAGAGCCCCTAAATAAAGTAAAAAAATAAACGAAATAAAAACCCACCCAAAATAAAACAAAATTTTAAAACCCCCAAAATAAAATAAAAACTGCAAATAATTTTAAGTGTTTGTAACACTTGCTTACTCTAATATTTTAATGAGATTTTATACTGTAGACCATTATTTACTGTAAGTAGATTCAATTTACAAATGCTGCAGAACTGGAGACATGGTGCTTATTAATGCCTATATTAATTCACTTTGTATTTGCACTTTATATTAAATATATGCATACTTTTCATGTTTGGGCTCTTTCCAAATGAATTTATATCTGACAAATATTAGCCATAACAACATCAGCTTTCTCCAATAAAACTGAGCATTTAAATTGAATTTGAGAAGATTATATTCAAAGTCTCTTTATAAATGAGGTCTGTAAAACTTCAGATGGTTTTGAACTATTATTAATGTAATATTCTACCATTGCATTGAGCGCATTAAAAAAAAAAGAAAAAAAAGTATTTCCTCTGCCAAAACACCCCAAGAGAACAAACACCTTTATCACTGAATTTACAGGTAAGCCATTAATTTGGAATTACTGTTTTTTTACTAGAGAAATGGCTTTTATTTGAAACATCACTTCCCCCTGGAGAAAATGCAGAAAACTAAGACAAGTAAGTAAATATAATATTTGAATGACAGATCCATCAGGAAAATCTGCAGAATAATAATGCCTGGAGGCAGGACAGCATTATCTTTACTACGAGCAAAGTAGAATGCAAAGAACTAAGTTCTTAGACCTGCAGTTGTTTGCTTCACACACAGTACTGTAAAATGCTCAGATACCACACCATCTTGCAAAAATAGAATTAATTTATCCAGACTGCATCCTGAAGATTAAGAAGTTAACTAAGCTATGCACATAGCTGATTTTGTTTCAATCCAATTCCCTCCTCTGAATAAATTTCATTTTATTACTAATCTCATGGTTTTAAGTTGTTTATGAACCTCATATTAATTTCTCTTTCATTACATGAAAACCTTTAACCACAAAGGTACCAACACGGATATTCACATTACTCGGGATTCTCCATTCAAAGAGAAACAAAAGACTTAGAAATAAAGCATAGGAGACGTGCCAGTCTTACATGGGAACAAAACTATTATTAATATAACACGGACTTATGCAAATACCATCCTACTTTTGTGCAAGTACTGCTATCAGAAAAAAAGAAAAAAATCCAGCATGGACTTCTGCACCTATCAATAATAGTTCAAGAGCAGTTCCCTTATAGTTACAAAGTATTTCATAAGAAAAATTATACAGACTTTCTAAATATATTAGGCGGGTAATTATTTTTACTACCATTTATCACAAAAATATAGCATAAACAATATTTGGAAATACAGACCAGAACAAATTTATCCTAGATTTTAAAAAGATGATTTTTATTAAGCACAAACAGCTTTTAATACATTATCAATACAAATAGGAAAACATCTGTTTAATGAAATTGATATATCAAAGATTTGATGGGCAGGTTGCATACTGGCACAATAAAAATGATTTTTTTTTTTTTTAGAGTGTTTCAAATTAAGATTTAAGGTTTACCACAGTCTACACTGCAGGAACTTTCCATACAGCCTAAAATCACTACATCACCTGGGCATGAGGGAAGCAAAGGACTAGAGTTTCATAATATGGAACTTCTAACACTTTAATTAGCACCACTCAAAGCTTGCATCAGCTGTCTAACTAAGAAGCAGCTGGCAGGTCAGGTAAAGCTTTACAGCAAATTTCAGTGCAAAGTTTACAGTTCCTTTTCATAAGATACTTGGAGTCTATGGTTTCATAGCATGTTAAATAATTATGGCTTGACAGATGTACAGTATTAAGATGCTGAGAACATTTATTTTGAAAAAAAGATGAGACTCATAACGGCTGTGAAATGCATTTTAATATATTATGCCAAATTCTGTAATATGCAAACAACATGCTGGATTACAAACTGAAGTCCTGTTATGAATTCATAGACAAGGTCAGTATTAGCTCTCTGGAGTAGTGGCTTCTGGTTGTTTCAGCTGCTGCTTTTTCAGGCTAACTAACTTCATCTTCTCTCTAATGTGTTCTGCTGCAGAAGCCATATCACTTGGGCTCCCAAAATACTGCTCAGACCTAAAAAAGACCCAAACGACAAGAAATTATCAGCGAAAAGCAAGACAGTACTTGAAAATACATGTTAATTGCAGTAGAAAACACACAGCAGTTAAGAAAAATAGCCACTTTTCCCTCTTTTCATTTAAAAGGTACCTTTAAAAGTCTTTGGAGACTTAGTGATGAGACTTGACAGCAAACTTTGTTGAAATGATTACAAATACTCAGTGAGACTTTCATATCCAAAAGACATTCTCAACAGAAGTTTGAAGGTGGTGAGGCAGTGGCACAGGTTGCCCAGAGAAGCTGTGGCTGCCCCATCCCTAGAAGTGTTCAAGGCCAGGTCGGATGGGGCTTTGAGCAACCTATCCACCTAGTGGGAGGTGTCCCTGCCCATGGTAGTGGGGTTGGAACTGGATGATCTTTAATGTCCCTCCCAACCCAAACCATTCTGGGACTTGAACAACAAGGCACTGTTCTACAAGTGTGACTGGATACTTCCCAACACTATTTTTTACCTCCCTTCTCTGGCTCTCCCCCAAGTCAGTCTGACAATTTTGCATACTGTGACCATCTATGATACCTGTCTGTACATGAACTCTGAGGTTATAAAATGCTGCATTATTAAAGGACTCTTCACGTGTTGAGTCAGCCACAAGCTGTCAAATTATGCCATCTACCACTTAAAGTGAAAAGAACATATGGCTGTGTAATTCAAACACAACAAAGAACAGCTGAAATGTTAGGGAAACCACTAACCAAGCTGTCAGCAAAGGGAGGATTTGAACAGAATACATGCTTCAGAAGAACAGGTATTAAATCTAGTTACAAAGCAGAGAAGCTGTAAACTTTGGAAATGGCAGTAGGACAAAGGACTTTCAGACAGGTGTAAGTGGACAGAAAAGTTATTCAACACAGCAATAGACTCATTTAAGGAGTTAACTGGTCAGACTGAGTAACTGCAGATGGATCCCAGCATTTCCTTATGCAGAGTAGAAGCCATGAGCAGGACAGGGAACAGTGACCTGAACTTCCAAAAAGATACTGGCAAAAGTCTGAAGAGGTGAACAGGCTGATGAAAATGCCCCCAAGCATTTATGATATTCTGCATGTTCTTAAATTTCTGAAACTGTTTCTAACAATGAGCAAACCCTTTGCAAATTCTTTGTTAAACACTTCAAAACCAGAATGTCTAGGATGATGAGCAGGGGGTCCTGAGATATGGAACAATTATGATACCATTTTTGTGAAGGGGGATATGCAAAACTACTGAAATGCCAAAGGGGTCAGAAATAATGCTCAGGATTCAACAAAAAAATGCTACTTTTACCAGGTCACTAAAATCCGCTATACATAAGTTTTTTTTACATTATGGTGTGGCATCCTACACACCAGAGACTTGTTCCATGGCTTGGGTATAACTCACGTAGAAGTTAACTACAAGCTCAGCATAACAATAGACATATCTATTTTATTAAACACAGAAAACTGAGTTTTATTATGGCTGAAATTCCAAATTCAATCTGAGCCAAATTCAGTTTGAGCCTTTGTAGCTCAAGAGAACTACCAATTTAAAATTGAGGGAAGTACTATTTTGTTTACCAAATTAATCAAATGTAAATTTATCTTCAATATACTGGCTTAAGACTTCAGATAGCTAGAACTGCAAATAAATAAATCAAATCCCATAATTCTCATCTGGTGTCTTGTCTCAGGGAGAAGAGATTGGGACTGGTCATTCTTCTGTTACTTCTGCACACTCTGCTGGTGTGCAAAGACTACATAAATATAATCATTCAGCAGGAAAAAGTCACTATTTTAAAAAGGCAGCGCACCGATACTCATTAAAAATTCCTTCCCATCTTTTCACAGAAAGCAGGCAGGTCCAATTTCAAATTTTACAGAAAATATGTGCTCACTTTTTCAATTTCAGCAGTAAGCCTTCAGGATTCTTCTGCATATGAGACTACTATAGAACTACCAAAAGCATTACTCCAAAGGCATTAGAAAAACCATTCTACATACCCATCAGGATAAACTACAGGCACTGTTAGTCTGTCCAACAGTGATTTCCCAACTGCTTCAATTTCATCAAATTGCTCCATTTCATTAAAAGCTTCAGGCTGCTCTGGACATTCCTGCAAAATCTGTTTTAAAAAAAGTAAGAAAATACAGAATAAAGTACACAAGGGATAGCAGGTAGTTTTTTAAGTGCCATTAACTGGCAGAGTGAATGTTCTTTTTACATTTTCACTGCCACGTTTACATGAGATCAACTCACATATTCAAGAAAAGAAAATATTGGTTAAGGTCCATTAGGAATATAGCTCAAGGCCACCACTGTACTCTTTCTAGACAATATTCCTGCAACAAATATAAAACGCATAAAATAGTAACCTACATCATTAAACACGTAATTCAGTCATATAAAGTGGAAGAAACGTGGTTAATGAAGAGCTCCTTACAAGGTGTTTCAAAACTGAAATCCACATCTCGCACAGAACAGGTAGGACTAGAAAAGTCTGAACACAAGTCTTTCCAGATGGGATTGTGACCCAAGACTACTACTCAGTACCGTATTTTCTTCCACCTCTCCCTCTGCCACTTACATTTTTCAAAGCAGCATGGGTATTAACAGTCTATTTTCCACACAGACTCATTACAATGTCTGATAGTAAAAGGAGAATTATGGTTTTGAACAAGAGCATTGTTCTCTCAACCATTCATTTACTTTTCTTTAAATTTAAGACTGTCTAAACCCAGCAATTAACTACTGCAAATGAGATATTCTACTTTTTTAGTTTATAAACCACTGAAATTTGATTTGGTATCAGGTTAATCTCTGGAAGCATAGATGATATATTTCTGCTTTTGTGAACTTCTATCAACTCTCAATGCCTGTAAATTCAAAGTATCTTCCACTAATACAAGTAAGAAATGAATAAAACCAAGAAGCATGTGAATCAACTTTGAATCCATGCTTTCTTTCAATGACAGAATGAATTCATTTTACCATGTGCAAGATTGGGGTTTTTTTGCAGTTACATGCAACTTTAATGTCAATATTTGAGATACATACTTTATCTGCTTTTTTAAAACATATCACTTCACAGAAAGAACAGTTGCGGACAAGAAGGCCCTACCCCTCATGATCTGCACCAAAGGACATTGTCTCAAATTCAAGCATTTGAAAACTCTCATTTTCCCCCTTCAGCAAGCTGCTATTGAATAGCAACTATTCCTTGTTACATTGCTGGTGACTGCTCATCCTCCTCTGTGGCTTCCCACATCACCTGACTGGGTGCAGCAGTGAGACATTTGGTTATAGGAGTTTGAAAGCCATACCAAGGTAGAGGTGTGTTCAAGAAGAAAACACATTCAAACCTCTCCAGGTGCAAAATACAAGATGGAACAAGACAGCACACATGGAAACTGAAGTGGTGAGAGCTGCCCTCATTTACAGTTTGTGAGAAGGTTATCCCATCCAAAATGCACACAGCTTAAAGGGCAATACACCTTTAACTCTCCCAAGAGCTTAAATGACCTGATAGCTTTGTATCATACCTTGCACAAAGTGTTCCTGGCTTTTAAGAATTACAGTCTAAAAGACACAAAGAAATGGTTTATGATCAATATGAGTTCCCATTGGAAGAGGGCTGTTCTCCTCCTTATAAGCAGGCCCTATATCAATACAGGTATATGAATAATTATTATATTAAATCCTGAAGTTAATAGTTGGAAAAATATACTCAAATGCTTCTTTCTGCCTTTTATTTTTCATATTTAGAAAGGGTAAATATACACATTGGACAACTTCATTTTTCTTACATTTTGTTCACTTAAACTTAGCTAAGAAATTTCTCTTAAATAACACAACACTCACCTTTTCAGCAGTTGAATGAAATGCAACAGCTGTTTCCAGCCGGTGTACTCTTTCTTCAGAAGTCACTGTAAACTGTTTCCACACTCTATTCAGCCTCGGAAGTGTGTCCCCTGAGGACCTGGAAGTGCATCGCAAGGACTGGCATAGCACAACGGTCGCCTGCAGTAACTGTCTCCCATAATCATAAGTACTCTAGAAATTGGAGAGGATGGGAAAGAAAGTGCAAGTAAAAACTCTGCACTTAACTTGGGAGCAAAATAGCATCTCAAAGCAACAGCAGATAAGTTTATGGAAGTTTTAGGTTCAAAAGTACATTGAACTTATCTGGTCTACTAGAAAATGCTGATGAAGTAGGAATAAAATTGTAATGACCAAACAGTGCTTTCACTCTTATAAAAAAACCAAATATCCTCTGCTGTCCAGCATTCACACTGGCAAAAGGAGAGAGCTTCCTGCGAATTCTGAATAGCTATTTGGATCTTACAAGGGATACTTGATACCCACTGCTGAGATAACTGTCTCAGTGACTTCACTGTAACCATGTCTGTGGTTGCCCAGCATCCAGATGTGCTGAGGCACATCACTCTAACAGCAAATGATCCTCCTGTCATCAACTCTTATTCATCAAAAGAGAAAAACCAGTTCCAGTGTAACAGGTGCAATTCAAAAACATCACATCTGTTAATTAACAAGTCCAAATCAGACACTCCTAAAAGCAGTAAACAACTGACAAAGCACCTGAAAAACAACCAGCTTGTCAAAAGTTCAAAGACTACTTGAAATATGTCTTTCACAAAAGCCAGTGAACTTTGTTTAGTTGTTTGCATTGCCTATGTGAAGGTTAACTAAGGTAGTAAACTGCAGCATTGCTGCTCTTGATGGAACTGCAACATCCCATTAGGTCCATCACCAATTTCAGCAATCGATTTCTTCACTGAAGCATTGAGGCAAACCAATAAGACCAGTGACAGCTGTTCAATGACTGTCCATACAGATATTGATTCTATTTAGGAGATGATCTGAAACTGCACAAACCCCATAGTGCTAAAGAAAATAATATATTTCACCTGCGCAACATCAACAAATTTTCGATGTTTCTCCAGTAAAACTTTTGTTTCTTGAGCATCATCTCCCAATCGGATGTGTGTCTTCAGCAGAGCATCCAACAGTTCACTTAACCATTCTACCGCCTTAAAAACAAGCCAAAAGAAAAAAAACTAATACATTAAAAAGAAATTATTCCAGAAGGGTGATGTACCTTCAGTACTAGCATTTATTTTTGATACAGAAAAAAAATTAAATGAGCTATCACAAGCTGGTAGATCATGCATGCAATCACCAAATACACTATTTTCAGACTTTGCTATAGCCTTTATTTTCACCGTATACATTCCCTTCATAAAACTACATTTGAAAGACAGAAAAAAGATACTATAAAACTACCAGCTCCCCTAAATTTACCGAGTGGACTGCAAAGACCAGAATGATGAAATTCTAGAGTCATTGCCATACCTGAGCAGCATCCTCTTCACATTTAAATAACTGCACCATCTGAAGCATCTTCAGTCGCCGCACATCCACCATATCCTCACACCTTAAAAAGCAGCACAGAAACACCAACACATGTACAGCAGACACAAAACTCTGAATCTGACAATGTTTTCAAATAAGAAACATGAAGACACATATGTTCATTAAAAGGTGATCAAAGTTGCTTAGCTTGGCCAAAATACATAATGCCTCACAGGAGAATAAGAAACTTGCCATAAAAAGAACTGAGCACTACACAATACCAAAATCATGATCCTCAAATTCCTGATATGGCTAAGGTGGAGGCAGCAACACCAGAGACAGCTACAAGGTCTTGCATCAGCATTGCAGGTTCCTTACTTTGCTGCACTGGAAAGCTCTGCCACACAGAGGCTTATGTGGCTAAGGCAGACTTTATCCTACTAAAATTCAGAGGAAAGCTGGCTTCAACCTGGCATAATTCTGAACTGTACTGTTTGTTGAGGGCAATGTTTTCTTGATGAATACGATGAGGACTGTTTAAAAGATAATACATTTTTCCATTTCTCTTTTTAGCTAAATAAAGATGGTAATATCTGAATGATGTCCTTTGCTGTACTTGTCCAGAAGCATTTCAAAATCTAATTGATATAAAAACTAACATAATTATCTTGTTCTGAATTGAGCACAGTTTGTGGTTCTTTCTCCAGAATTAAAAAAAAAAGTATTGAAAGTTCTTCTCTTTCCACAGTGAGAGCTAAGCTAATACATTTAGCAGAGTGCTTTCCATTTCAATTTCAGAGCCTACTAAGTAGACAGCAAGACTCATGCTCCTGTTCAAGTGCAAATGGAATTATTAATGTCAACAACAGTCAGCTTTATTAGCAAATGCAAAAGACTGTGTGCATGATTTTTTCCAAACTGGTTACAAACATAAGCACTTCCAAAGAACAGTTTGTTAGCGTGCTGTGTTTTGTTACATGTCCTGTAATGCTTACAGAAAGGAAATCGGCTGCTCTAATAATGCAGGAAAGCAGTTTATGGATTCCAAAAGCATAACTAAAGCAGCAAAACGTCCCTAAAATAAATATTACAATGCATGCATATGTAAATAACAAGAAATGCTCAACAGAACTTGGAAAAAAATAAAACTAAATGTCGGAAAAAATACTATTACATACTACCGAGAGATACTTAGTCCTTATACTTTTTTGTCTCTCATCCAGGCTGAGAAACCTTGTTCAGTCATTCACCATCTAAAAGCTGCTTCATACCTTTGCCTGCAAATTTTATTGATGTTTTAGTCCTCTACTTGACTGCCCGTAATTTCTATAACCCTTCTGAGAATAGGGACCAGAATTGTGTAATACAAAACAGAAATGGACTACTGATCTATACAATAACACAATGACATTCTTCTTTCAGTTTTTTATTCCTTTCCTAGTAATTCTTAGCATTCTACTTGATTTTCTCTGTATGATTGAACACTGAAACAGCTTTTGCAAGTTTTCTAATGTATATCTTTGAGTTCACAGCTGATTCAGAGTCCATTACTGCGTATATAAAGTCTTTCCGTCTCCCATGTACATCTCTTTTCTCAGTATGGAATTCCAACTGCTATTTTATTGTACAGTGACACATCCTCTGTAGCTTTATGCAGTAGACCCTCTAAACACAAGTGTTGCTTAAGTTAATAGGATTCAAAGGGCATACTTAAAATAATATTTTTTCTAAGCATTACCAAAACACATGGTCTCTTACACTAAGCTCCCTAAGAAAACAAGTTATGAATAGTAGAATTAATTTGTAAAATGGACAATTTGATGTTCACTAGACCTTGCTGTTGCCTAGAGGCACCTTTTTGCTCAGTCAATGCCCTTGAACTTCAGACCCTTTCTATGGACAGTATTACCTTGACTCAGGGGTTCCAGCAGTAATGCTGGCAATAGCATCTAATTCTTTCACGCTGCTGAGTAGAACAAAAAAAGGCAGTACTACAGACAATCCAGTTGTACTACATCTTTAACTAAAAATAATCATAGAAATTTTGGAGGAAGAGGATGATGGCTAAACCCATCCTTCTTACAACTTCAACTCTTTCAACATTTTTTCTCAACTGCAACTTCAACCCCCCACTCTATAATTCTATAATAATTCTCTATAATTCTAACAAACTCACAAAACTCCACACTTTGAAAAATGAACTCTCTGCCTCCATTTTGAATTCTGTGCCTCCATTTTGTACTCCGTCCCCTCCAACACCATCTCATTTATCTTACTATCTTCAGGAATGAAAATACCATACTCAAAGGATAGAGCTTGTGAAAAAGAGGATAAACAAATCTGTTTAACATGTAGTTTTACAGCCATAACCAGTATTATACTTCCATCTCAAACTGCTAACATATAAAAGCTTGCATATTTTCACATGCAATGAATTAAATCTTGCATATTTTCATAACTTCATATAAAATTAATATATCATTTTTGAGCATTTACAAGTAAAGGAAAGCATTCAAATACTCCATCCAGTACCAAAATACAAAAGGTGTTTATTTTTAGGAATACAATTAGTCAGGGAAGTTTCTGTCCCATTCAAGTATAGTACAAATATAAGTTAATTGAAGATTAACTGATGATAAAACAAAATGGTCTCTTGAAAACAAACAAAATTATATATAAAGTGACCTATTAACAGATTAAAACCTTAATGACTAGAATTGCTGTTCTCACCTTTGTTTTCTAAGCTGCATATCTTCCATTACTCCTTGGATATGGTCCACATTTTCTTTGTTTTCTATGGTCACATCTTTCCCATAGGCCCATGATGCCTGGTTAGAGATCTGATCAAGAAGACTTTGACCTTTCTCACGCAAGCCTTGCAAGCCTAAGTCTAACAAGAAAAAGGAAAAAAAGTCAATGGTCACTCATAAACTTGGTGGGTTTTTTTCCTCAGTGGAGAGAGACAAAAATGCAACAGAATCATAAATGGACGAAGACTGGAATCTGGAAAATGAAAAGGACATTCCTATGTCTTTCACTGCCCTTTCCAACTCAAGTTTGAGCAAGCGTTTGTCTACATTAACAAAGAAGTCAGGCTTTGCTATTTTATGACCTAGCAGATAACAAGAAAAGAAATAAAAGTTGACAGCAAGTCAGCTTCTCAGCACATACAAAACTAATTAATGTCTTTCATCCACACAGTTACACAATTCCTAAAATATTTATCACTGCTAAGCAGTTGTAGCTTAAGTGTTCTTCCACTGCTGGCAGAAGTTACTACTTTATAATACATCTGACATGGCTGATACAATTTTCTACACTGAAATTTGCCAACCCTTGGAATCTGCTGTTTCATCTATTATTTGGCAGCTCTACGATCTGTTTTCCTAAAGGAATAGCTCATTTATGCATCAAACTGTTATATTCCAATCATAGCTACTTCTAGCATAAAAGATTTTGCTTTGCAGCTCTTTCTGCCACAACTTATTGAATAAGCTGATCATTGTAGATCCCTTCCAACTAAAATAATCAATTCCATGTGCTTGACAGTGTAACAACCTTCAATGTGCCATTTATTAACGCGTGCATTCAAAGATACTGCAAAACATTCGGAACAAGCATTCTAAAACTGAGTGGATAAAACCTTGATCATCAAGGGCTCAGTTCTGGAGACAAAAAGATCGTCTAAGCACTATAATCCCAAGACACCAAGGAAGATTAATGAGGGAAAGAAGTTTGTTTATAGATGAAATGCGTGATAATGGCATATAACAAATACATATAATTAGATGTAAAACATTTAAAAGAAAACAGTTCCAGATCATTTCCCCAGACAGAACTACTATACAGTAGATGGCATAAGCCAGCCCAAATCAGTTCAGTGTAACATTACATAATGAGAAATTAGAAGTGATATTTTCCCCCTGCTTTTTTGGTGATTTTTAAAAAGGAATTACTGTTTCTTCTCCCTGTAATGCATTCATTAGAATGTGTGTATCTGAAATGCAGAAATATTTTGCTTACCAACACTTTTCAATTTCTCTTCCAGTAGTTTTAATGTTTGTTGAATTGATGCTCCATCTGCTGGTGCTACATCCACACACAACATTCCTAGTAAACCATCCAATTGCTGAGACAACTAAAATGTAAGAACAACATAAATACTGATATTTAAAAATAAGTTTGAGCTTCAGATGGTTGGATCTACAATATTCCAAATGTTCAGAAATTTGTCATTTTTGAATTTCTCTTTGCAGCTACAGGAAATGAAAATCAAGATGAAAGATTAACAACCCATCTTCCTTGTAGAATTCCAAGAGCATATATCCCTAGATGGTGGGAGAGTAGGAAGACAACATTCTACTTGCTTTTAAAAAAAGTATAGGGAAGGAATATGCCATTAAAAAAAAAAATTATGAAAAGTGCACCAAATTTCAGTTCAATTAACGCATATGCCTCTAAATTAAAAAAAAAAAGAGGGCTGAAAAAGTAACTTTTCAACTAGTAACTTTTTTATTTCAAACACTTATGAAATGTGAGACATATTACAAAATACTTCCCTCCTAAAAAGGGGGGAAGCAATTTTCTCAATGTTTCAATTACAATAAACGATGACTTACAGCATTTTCCAAGTGACATTTTATTTCCCCTTATCTCCCTGATTTTTTTTTCCAACATACCCAACATTTACAATACTAAGGCACTAATTATATTGACAGGTGAGCCTGTGAAAAACTAAAAAGAAACACTTACATCCTGGGCAACACTATGGAATTCAAGCGCTGCTTGTAATAGGTTCTGCCTGAATTCCAGCTGACTGGCTTGCCTGTAACACACATCACTCAGCTGCTGCTGCAATGCTTTCAATTCCACGAGGTCCTCCTCATCCCCTGCATTTAGAAGAGCTGCTATCTGCTGATTAAGCTCAACATAAACAGCAAACCACTCCTAGAAACACAAGAGAATGAAGAATTAAAAATACCAAACACTATTTTATTTCTCTTAAATGGCATAGATCCAACTGCAGGCTAATAAGCAACCAGACTGAAAAGGGAGGTTATTACAGATTGCACTATAATTATCACATCTAGGAGAGAAAGAGAAAATATTCCCAATTTCAGATCAATTCTCAATAAAGTGCTTAGTATATGTTAATATATGCATTGTAGTATAAAAAAATTAGTGCAGAAAGATGGGAATAGTACAAGGCATGGCTCCTAGTGCCAGCATAAATTTCCCCCAAAAGAGGAATTCCATCATTTTAAAACAAATTTCTAGTGCTTAAATGTCTGTAGTGATCTACTGAAACAAAAGACTTTTTGCCAAGTGATCAGCTGTAATAAAAAGCGGTTCACAGGATTATCCAGGTGTTACTTTCAGTGACATGATTGAAAACAGCAATAATTTCTTTAAAATATTCAGAAAAGGTACTGCTGTTGACAAAGTGGAAGTAATCTCTGTCTTCTGAAAAAAAAAGAGTGACCATGCACAGAAACTTCAAAATGATCCTTGTTTAAGGAAAGCTTTATCCTATTCAATTCAAAATGCGCAGACTTGTTTTTCACATGGCTTGATTACTGAATACATACAAAGGAGTTAGTTCTATTGTCCTTATTGCAGAGGAAAATAGTTCAAAAATGTAACAATTTGGGGAGTCTTAAAAACAGCTTGATACATCCAGATCACATTCACATCTTGCATGACTGAGATGCCTGTAAAGCAAAATGTGTTTGATTTTGACCTTGAGGTGTCCTATGCATTTCTATGGAACTGCACCATCTACTGGCCAACAATATTTGATTTAATTTGTATTCTTGTCTCGCTCCTGCTGAGATGTTTAGAATTTTGTAAATTATGTCTTCAGCTTTTGCATCATTTATTTACAAATCATGTAAAATGGAGTATAAATATCCATATTCTGAATTTTTTTCTTTTTACCCAAAGCTGCCTCTACCATCTGCTCACAGAAGAAAAAAGTATGAAAAGAGCAAGGAGGGGAAAAAAGAGAAAGTAATGAAAAAGTTAAATTAGCAATCAGTCAAATATTTAAGAGCAGAATAAATCTCTCATCTGTCCCGAAAGTGGCAACTATGATGACATAATGTAAAAACATCTCCCACTGTGACACATGTACTAGAAATATACAGAGTCAGCACCATCAGCTTACAGAACACAACTCTTTGACACTGAACATACAAGTCCAGCTGAGTGTGACACGACAACTATAATATCAGAAGTCAAAAAGATATTAGCTTAATAATATTTAGGGAATTTGGTTTTTTTCTTTTAGCTTTTATTTTTAGCATTAAACTAAGTAAGAGTTGCAGTAATTGATTTTGATCAAGTTACCAGTAAAATTAAGATATCAGCAATCCAGGTACAAAAAGTGCGTTTCTCATCTTCTCCATGGGAGAACTTAAGCACAGCTAACCTACGGAGAATAGACCTGCTCAAAAACAACAGTTCTAGTGTTTTCCTCATGAATAAAACCATCAGAAAATGAAAAATCCTCAAAATTTAACCACCCTCTCCCCACAAAAAAATCAAACCAAACACCACCCTATGGAAATTACTTTTTTCACTTCAGAGTAAATTGAAGTAAAAAAGTATCTTCAATACAAAGATACTTTGTAAAAACATTTTTGCAAGTCTCTTTAAAATACTATAATTAACATTAAACAAAAGGTGGTGAAAGCAAGCAAGCAAACTGCCAATTCAATTATGAGGAGAGAAAAAGTAGGAAAATAATGAAAGAGAAAGCATACACTAAAAATCAAAGAAAAAAGTAAAGCATATTTTTCTAGTGCTGTTGGCAAAAAATGGTTTTAATCTCTAAACAGGCATCTAATTTAAGGTAGGGCAGTGGTCTTTCAATTACTTCTTTTGGTATAAAATAAAATATATTTTTTTCTGATGGCTATTTCTGCAAACTCCTGCCAGCACCTGAGAACTGGGCTGTGTTCCATGCTGCCAGTGAGCAGCACACTGTAGGACAGCCTGCAAACTTCAGTGGGATTTCAATGATTTCAAAGATGGCATTTAGCCCCAGCTAAATCACAGTTCTCTGTAATAGATATCCAAGCAAAAACAAAGTATGTTCAGTCTCATTTTCAGTCTTTCTTTCCAGTTTGAAATACCAACATAACTAAAAGACACTCAAATTTATTTTTGTCAATGAGGTAGGGAGTCTAGGGTGTTTGTTTTTTCCTTTCCTTTCCAATTAGGATTTCAACTGCAAGATGTTTACACACTTCAGAAGGTACTGGTTTCCATGCTGCTTGAAAAGCTTGAAGCAACAACACGGCAGAGGAGATGGGATTTACTTAACCAAACACAGACACCTACACTGCTGCATCTAGCAAGGAAACCATACTCACTGAAGGCAGAGTAAAGAGAAATAGTGTTGCTAGGGTGCTTGTTTCTCAGACTAAAGGTTTGAGTTTTGTTTTTCCCCTCAATTACATCTGAGACACTATAACTCAGTGACTATTTTTGTTGCCATGACTGTAAAGTGAACTTAGGAAAAGTGGACAGAGTTGCCAGTGTCTACATCAAGGAAAGTCAGAACAGGAGAACACAGCATTGTGAGCAAAACTCCCTTTGGAAGCACTGAATATTCATAACCTAATCGTAGTTAACAGTCTGATGGAAAGATAAAATTCTGATGAAGTTTAGGAAGTATTCAAAATCAGAAGTCGAGGCATTAAGTTAGTGTAGTTACAAAACAGCATCCTCATGATCTCATCATGAACAGAAAGTATATCTGAAGTCTTGATCATTGAAAATCGGAAGCCAGTTTCAGCTACCAGTAAGTGTAGTCAAGACAAAAATATTAAGTTATTCACCTGAGAAGTGCAGGACTTCTCAGACATTTTGGCAGGGAGGAAGAAATAAATTTATTCCTTCTACTAAACATGAAAATTTCAGAACTGCTGTAACATAGTAAACCCAAGACAATTCACAGATAAAAATATTTTTCTACAACAGAAAAAAAAAAATATATATTTCCTCTGTAACTCATAACATCATGCAAATTCCTAGATATTCATAACCAAAATACATTGCTCATAACTACATGTATTTAGAATTATTTTGATACTTGAAAAGGGTATGGGAAATCTCACACTGTGTTGACTCTCAATCTCTTCATGTTTCTGTTGCAAAGCTTGTGAAGCTCTAATGGAATCTCCTATTCCCCACTGGGTTCTTAGCTGTTCTGATCCAGGTCCTTCAAGCCAATTGACTACCTGTCAGTAAGATAAAGATGATAAAAACAAAATAGCAAATCAATGATACAAAAACTGGTATACACAGAATTTTGTAACACAAGCAGAAATAAAAATGGGCATGTTTATGAAAAAACATCTTTTTCAGCTCTGTAGAAGTCGTTGTTGAATCCATTCACATTCTTCAACGTTTTAAGTAAAAACTACTTTTCATTAACCTTACTCTGTCAGCTCCATGAAAACAGGTGGCAGCTACAAGACTTTTTTATACAGACACTTGCCATTTCATATCTCTTGTCAACAAAAGAGCTCAAACCACGATGATAATGGACCTCTTGTGTTCAAACCAGAAGGGTTTTCTTCCCAAGTGATTACAATGCACAGCTGTACTCAACCTCACACCTGAGAGCTTTCCCCTTTTTTTGCTGAATTACTAACACTCAAGTACAGGATACATACTTATATCAAAATTAAACTTACATACCAACTTGCTCTATTCAAATAACAGAAACCTGTTACAGAATTTTAGTGGCCACATATCATGGAATTTCCCTTTACACAGTCACAGCAATACAACTTTGGACTATAGCACTGAATTTTGTTTATTATTTTTTGAAGTAAACCTTACTCAAAGCAAAGCAGAATACCTCAAATTTTCCTTACACACATTTGAATTATCAGGTGATATCTATGGCAAAACTTCCTGATAAATTTTTAAATATCTGGAAAACAGAGATAGCCGCAATGAAACCATGTGCAGAAGTCACCACTGGAGTCCTAAAGTAAGGAAATGCAGGAGCACCTCCAAATTCTGAACCTTAATAAAAAGCCATAGGAAGCCAGCTTCCCCTCTTTAATGTGACTTTTGTTTAAACATCAATCACAAAACAGCTTCACACAGATTTTCAGGAAACATAATACAATACACAATGTAACCCCACAACCATGAAGACAAATGAAACAGGAGCTAATTGGACCATTTTCCTAGTGCTGCTAGACTGCACTGCAACAGTAATCAAGAACAAGCGTCATTACCGAAGGCTACTCAATGCACTCCATCTTTCAGGCATTACATATCTGCCTTCCCACTGCCCTTTTTTCCCCATGCTGAAGCACTGTTTCAGAGCATTTATTCATTGCTCCAAAAGCATTCTGAGTCTTCCTTGCTTTCATCATTTCTAGGACAAATTAAGACTCCACAGACCTAGGTTCTGTTTGTTTAAAGAGAAACTTCCTGTTGTGCTCAGCACCTCTGCACAGCTGTTACTGGTTAAATATGGAACTGACCTAGAAGTGAAGGGACTCCATGTCCCCCTGTAAGGTCAGAGTGGCCTGGAAAACTTGCACATGGAAATGACAGTTCTCATGCAAGTCTGAAATAGTGCACAAGGCTTAGCAGTTGCCCTCTCTGGCCAGGACCACCTCCCCACTACAACTTTCCAGCAACTACTGCATTGACTCTGCAAGAGCTTAGGCCAGCATGCGGCTGTTCTTGTGACAGATGCAAGAACTGAGGAGGGAAGGGTTACTAGGGGATATGCAGAAAGAAGTGATGCAATTTTCATAAAATTAACTTGAAAATCATTAATGACTAGACTACTGCAAGACCTCACATTCATTTTAGTGAATTAAGATTAGAAAAACAGTAATTAACACCTCTGCCTAAGGAGGGACAAAGCTAGAGTTTATCCTATCATACAGAGTTGCACTCAAGCAGTGTTTAGAAAAACTGCTTATCAGAAAATATCTGAAAATCATTGCAGACTTTACATTACAGAATGAAAGCCAAAGGAGAGGGAAACAAAACCATGGAACAGAACCAAAAGGGGTAATTCAAAAGAGAGGGCAGGATATCAAAGGCATAAGGGAGAAAGTTGGTTATGGAAAAGAGGGCTTTGAGACAGGAGTAAGAACTAAGCAGGTCACAGTAAGCAGAAGCAGGAAATAGTGAAACAGAAACACAAATGCAAGCCAGGACTAGTTAGCAATATAAGACTGTATACAAATAATGAAATAGGAATGTAAATGCAAAGGAAGCTAGCAGAACACCAAAACACAAAAGAAAAAAAATAACAGCAACACAAGAGAAAAACACCCATTCTAACTGAAAGTACTGCAAGCATGTTATATGGCAACTTTTGTTTGTTTTGTCAGAATAACTTTGCCTTTATTGTTTTTCTTCTGTACATCATTAGCTTCTTTTAGCCTATAACTCTGTTAGCTTGGTTTTCTCCTGTAAATCCAAAGGAAATGAAATAATTTTCTAGATTTAGTAAGTTTTTCCCAAATACTTGTATGTCATTTAGAAAGCTTTTAAATGCACTTTATAAAACTGATTAGTTTGGTAAAAGAGCAAAACACATTCTTCCTGTGTACTAAGACACAGTTCACTCGCCAGGTAACATCTGTAGTGTACACAGAGCAAACAAGTAACTATTTCTACTACAAATATTGCAAAATGAGGCTGAGTAATACTAAATAATTCTATTAAAATGCATTAACAATGTCAGTTTGCCAAAGTATGATATAAGTCATATCTTGTTCAACCACTAAAACTTTAACACATGAAAAAACCTCACCTGATTATACCCCCATCTGTACTGATACGTTCTATATTAATCTCTCATATATTTTTAATACTTCCAGCTCAATATACCCAACAGATGACATTTGCTTTTTAGATTTTTTTACTGTAAACGAGTTAGTACAGAAATTAAAATTATCTCCTCAGTAGATTTGTATTTTCACTGCTAGACATCACAAAATTGATTAGTTTTTATTTTTACCCATATCTACAATTTTGTAAAGTGCAAGTACTTGACTTACACTCCTCATGCATTAGAAATGCCAATGTTGAAAGGTTAAAAGCAATTATCTATTCAATCTTTTGCATATTCAAACTATACAGAATCTTAAAGATATATAAATCTAATTTCAAGTGATAAACACAGGAAGAATAAATTAATTCCATTTCCTTGATTTTCTCTACTGAGACTCTACTGAGAAAATGTTCAAAGTGCTAATTACATGCCTGTTTCGAAAGGACCAAACCAGTTCATCATGATCTTTAACATGCAATTGACTATGAAGTGTATATTCATTCTTGTCAAGGTATCCTTGAAATACAGAGAGTTTAAGCACTTTAGCTTAGGTTACCATCACCAAGCATTAAACAAAGAAAGGAATAAATAATGGCTTATCTTCAATAACAGGAGCTTTAAAAGGCATGGGCACGTTTTCAACCCTCAGGCAAAGTTGATTCTCAGTCAAAGGTGTCTCACTTGTGAATGCTCCTCCTCCTTGCCAGCAGGGCAGGCAATTGTCCCTCCAACAACAAAACTGTGCACTGACACAGCGTGCAGCAAAGGGACAGCCCCAAGGCACGACAGCACATTTGTAACAACCTCCACATATCAGAATAGCCTTTGGAAAGTCACTGTGGCAACCACAATTTAAAGCACTGAGTAAAACTAGTACGCTGACACTTGTGGAGTGACGGGAGGCATGAAGGTCTCACCTCCGATTTTCAGTTTGCAGAAAGCACGGTCTGGGACTCGAGCTCAAAGCTTCGCCTCACAGCATTCAAGAACAACTTCAAGCTTACCTGCATTACCTTCTGCTGAATCTCCTCCAGCTGTGTGCGTTTGCTTCGCTGTCTACAGACTTCCTGGTAGCGGGTGTATTGCTCTCTGAGGGAGTCCAACAGCTTCATCACCTGTGGCTGAGCCAGCAGCTCGTCATCCATGGGAGACCAGGACACCCCTCCATCTGATCCATTGAATCGGCGCTGCTGTAACTCGGAGAGTAACTCGTGACCTTAAGAATACATATATGATGTGGTTAATTTGGATGCAGAGAAAAGAACCACAAGAATTAGTAGTAAGATTGCCTACTTTTAAACCATCAACGGTACATTTTTGCGGCTAATGATCTTTCATGCACTGGGCACATTCAATGATACAATTTCATGCAGAGCTCTGGTCACAGTTTGTGGGGCTGGATCAGTCACAGAACAGAAGTAAAAAAATGCGTTATGTTTCAGATATATAAAAGAGATACTGTGACTAACATTCAAATTGACAATAGCATTAATTAATGTCAAGAAAATTGAAAAGCATAATCCTGAGTCTGAAACTACTCTGAAGAATTCTGATTTCCTTCAATATGGTGAGAAGCATCCAAAGTATTTATCTCAAGCAATGCATGTTATTATATTGAATGAATGCTCTAGAGGCACTAAAAACCTGACTATGTAATTTCTCTGTTGCCTTTCAGGGTTTTTATAGCAAGTATAACACTTTCATAGACAGTATGAAGCTGAATGTTACATTTTTCAGTATTTTGTTCTCACTTGTCTTGCCTTTTCCTTTGTGCTCTTAAGCATCATCTCAGGGTACAGACGCTCTAGAGTGCAGCGACCTTCATATACACAAAAATAGTATGTTTTGACTATTTAATCTTCTGCTTAAACTGTTTGACGGAAGTTATTGTTGTGTTAAAATTCTCAGGATGTAAACACCATGCTACAAGTAAACCCAGATCATCACTTTGTTCCTAAAAAGCTCAGTGAAAAAGTTAAAACAGTGTTTGGTCACTAAAGAGATGTCGGAGCAAAACTGAAAATGTGCCCATTGGAGATCATTAGTTCTGCAGGTGTTAAAATGGTAACATGACAGTTCACTAAAAGAAAATAAAAACCTACTACTTGAGTAATTGCAGTATCTCAAGGAAAACGTAGAAACAAAAGACTAAGTTTAACTGGTACTACTGAGACATTCAAAATGCCAAGGGCTTTGAAGACTGCAGCAAACAAATTTAAATTACTCAGCATACATTATTGTGAAATAAAAAGGTCTTAAGAATTCAAATACATTTTGCCATAATATAGAACAAGCATCTTGAATTTAATCTTTTATTATACTACATAGATAGGCACAGACAGTTGCAAACAGACAAAGACTTTTACAAGCTTGTTATACTGGGATAATTTTGAAATTTTATTGTATTGTTTCAGCAACTAAGGATTACCATTTTTCAAGGTAAAAGCATTTTTTCAAACTAAGTTTTTAGGTGCTTGTGAAAAGAACAGTACTTGCAGTTATGGAAGACAAAGCCTTTTCTCTAAACCCTCAGTTTGTTCACATCTATCCTTATGAGATGAAAATTGAATTGGGAAGAGTTTGTTTTTTTTTCTCAAGTTTTCAAGACAATGATTAACGGAGAAAGGTTGCCTATTAAAACTCCCATGATTTAAGCACAGAATATGCTAAGCTGGAAAGGAGCCACAAGGATCATACAGTCCCATGGAAGTTATTAAACTTTGTAGAGCCAAAAAAAATTCATCACACCATAATTAAGAAAACAGAGAATGCATATAAACTAATGGGTTGAGGAGCCAGCTGCTTATAAAAAATTGAGTGTTGTTCTGTCCAAAAATCTTACTGTTAGACATGGACACACAATTAAGGCTAAAATCTAGTGACATTATCTGAAGACAGACACTTCATATTTTAAAAACTTCCAAGTCCAGAGTGAGAAACCAATGTTTCACATTTTAACTCAGACCAATATTATCCCACACCCAGATAAGCCAAAATTGTACACAGGGGGCATGTAAAGCCAGCTCTCTGTGACAAGTATTACGTGATCCACACATTAGTTTACAGGAGGCTCTAAGGTAAAAATTCTGAGCACACAGACCCTGATCACCACCTAACACTATGCATCACTTCTTATTCCACAAGGGCATCAATTTAAAAAAATATTGTCAGTCCAAATCACTATACTATTACACTTTATTGTCAATAGGAAATTCACCCTAAATCTAACATTTTAAAGAATCCCAAATCATTTAATGCTGAATGGAGAGTTCAAGAAGCAAAGCATGCTTCAGTTTTCTGACAGATGATCAGCTCAGAACTAGACTGATGCAAATGATCCGAACTGTGCAGGAGAGTGCTTTCTGTATTGTAACCATTTGGTGGCTACTGAGATAAATTTGTTCTATAAGGCAAATATATTGACATCAGCTAGAAAAAAAGCATTCTTAAAATTAAACATAATACTTACGGTAATATTGTAAAGATATTAGTAGGATTATAAAAATATATATTTTAAAAGACATGATTGGAGTTCTTCCATTTCTTAGCATCACTTTTTTTAACCCAAAATTACAGTAGTTGATAAGCTTGTTACATTGTGAAGATAGCTAAAATAATAATTGTGCCCTCTGTGCTTTCAGTTGGGGGCTACAATGAATTACGTCACTTTACTGACCAACAGTCTCATTTTTTGACTTACTATACCTGTCTGCAATACCGTCTCAGGATCAACTGATGGAAGGAAGTTCAAATCTATTGATCTTGAAAAAAGTAACAAACATATTATTAGAACTTGTATTACAGTAACACTAAAAACTTCTAATAAAGCTAGAACTACTTGATAGTGTTAAGAGACTACTTTTTTTTCCTCACTTAGTAACTCATTGAATCAAAACAAGTGGATGTGCATGTAATCTGTTAAATGAGCATCCATCTACACACAGGCTCATGTTATTTTGTAGTCTACATTATAAATGCCTAGAATTTCTTTACACATTTTTAAGTATTTAAGGTGTACCATTTTTTCAGTATTTTTTTGGAATTCAAATGAAATTTTACAATACAAAAGCACTGATTTCAAAAAGTGAATCACACACCTCTCTCGCTCTTGTTGAGTTCCTTTATCACTTCCATTGTTAATTAGAGCAAGCTCATCCAGTAAAGATGTTGATTCTTTTGTGAACTTTTCAAATACCTAAATAAGAAGCAGGTTTTAATTTAAGAAATGAAAAATTAAAGTAGCTGTAATGAAGGCATCAGTGCAAATTTATCCACTAGTTCCTTTAGTATATTTCAGTCTCTACACAGTGTAATTATTTCCCAACATTCAGACCATAGGGAGGAAACAACAGAAATACAAAGTTTTGTTCAGGGAACACCTAAAAGAGCATTAAGATTCCTTAGCGAGATAGTAAATATTATACTGAATATAATGAATACTGAAAAAAAATCAGATTTCTGCCAAACCTGTAAGTTCTTATGGACATATTTATTTCACATCTTCATTTAAGCCTTTAATAATGGTAGAGAATCAAGGCATATTACAAAATTACCAGACAGCATATTTGGAAGGATTAAAATAATCAATTTTGCAAAGATTCCAGCTTCTAATCGCTATTAAAATGGACTTTATTATAATGAATAACTAAAATGAAGGGAAAACCTATTATATAGTAAGATTATATAGAAAGAAATATTTTTCATCAATTTCTTTGAACTCAGGGACTTCTGATCTCAGATAACAAGGCCTGTACAGTCAAGACACTGTGTAGTGTTCAGACAATTCCTCTGTACCTGACTTCTGAGGGTTGGTTTTGCGTTTTAACAGAACTGACCATGACTGGGTGCCTTACGTGACATGCACAGTAACTTTCAGGTCTTTTTGATGTTAATAAATTATTAATCAATAGCTTGCCAATGAATCTTCCTTAACTTATCTAGAACTACTTAAAATTTCAGGGAAAACCAGGTGCAGTTGCAACACACCTGGAGATCCTAGATGGAGACACACATTTGAAGAACAGATTACACAGGAAGGGAACACACTGTTTCAAATGAAGACTAAATATTGTTTTGAAAATTCTATTTAAATAACTGGAAGAAAATAATGAAGTAAAGATTAAGAACATTCTGGAGAACTATGCACACCAACAGCTGCTTAAACAATTTGTGCTGCTTAAAAAATGTGTATTATTTAATTAATAATTAAAAGGTGTAGTCACTCCTAGACTTTTACTGCTTCTCAGTCTACTGGGGACTGACAGGGGTTTTGGTATAAGAGAGTTTAAACCTAGCTCCTAGTTCACAGGAACCTAGATCTAAGAGATATCCCAGGAGGAGCTGCAGAGTCCAAGTATTTTTTTCCTTGTTTTGGTCTTCTACAGCAGTAAAATAATTTTCCTTTATAGTGACTATACCATACAGTCAGGCTCTTTAGAGTTACTGTTACTAAAAGAGCTTCATCAAAACTTTTTGGTTCAATGAATTGATTACATTAGCTTTATTATCCCTTGACTAAATGCAGTGTTACTTATCACAAGGCTATTCATTTAAATGAACTGCACTACTACACATATGATCATTTCCTACATGCTTTGTAGTTCCTACACAAATAAAAATTTCAGGGCTCAAATGAGACATTAAATAACCCCCAAACCCCAAAACACAGATAACTAACCAGCCTCTTATTCAACCAATCCATGTGATCATAGGTGAGAGTTCCTCCAAAATCTTCTGTTAGTTGGCATGGTTCTATATATCGTGTCAGCTTGTTAGCAGATACTAAAATAACCTGCAAAAATAACATGTAACAGGTAACTTGTAGGTAATAGTTATATTTTCCTTAAGTATCTGAGAAGCATGTCCAGAGATACTGAACAGATCTTTCTGTGATTCAGATTTTACTACTATATGTTTAAATGAAATTAATGTGCACGTAAACCAGACAGGCAATTCTGACATGCACTGCGTATATCACGCATAATCCTGTAAGAGCATCATCTCTACCACCTTGTCTATTTACAATGGGAAAAAGAAATGTGTTCCAGGGATATCTGTTTTCCTGCTGGGAACTGATGCTTTGTGATTAAGTCATATACCACACGATGTGTTTCTAGTGAATACAGTAGCAGGCTATCATACTGCAAAGCACTCAGGATTTTTTTTACCCTCTGGCAATACTTTCAGTCCCAGAGGTGAGTTTGTGCCATAAAAGTTAAGTGCCTGCATTTACTGTACAAATATGCTCAGCAAAAGTTGGATCAACCATACTCTTTCCATGAGTAGTCAAAAATTCAAACCTTAGCATGCTTCAAACCCCAAGTCATTCACCCAGGAGACAAATCTAGCTCATCAGCTACATCAGGGAATACAGAAAAACACAGGCCCACTGCTAGGCAGAAAACTAAATTCTTGCTTTCATTTCTGCATTCTAGAGCCTCCTGAATGAGCTTTATTCATGTAAGCCTAAACCAAAAGTTGGCAGCACAGGTTGCTTTGATCCATGATATGCTAAGCCTGGAATAACTCCTATGGAAAAAAAATCCAACTTCTCTATGGAAGCAGACGTATTGGCAATATATAGCCAGGAAAAAAAAAAATTAAAAAACGGAAGGAAAACTTCCATATCCCATCAAATCATTCACATACTCTTGCAGGGCACAAGAATATGTGGAAAGCGCCTTCCATTATTTTCCTGCAGATACTGAAACTAAAGAATTCCGAATAGCTCCAAACAAAAGGTCTATTATTGCAGAGGGAAATCTTGCAGCAACATCCAAATATACACTATTGTCCTGTACTCTTAATGGTACATTGCTGCTGTAAATGGAATTGGCTAGTTTCTTTAAGTAATGCCAATAACCAGCCCAAACCCCAGAGAATTCTAGGTCCAAGAAAGAAAAAAACAAAAGCCTTTGTTCTTCCTTCTTTTGGCACACTTTAGGTAATTTTTAACATTCATCTCTATGAATTCATTAAAGAAAAAAAGAAGAAAACTAATTTTGGTATGGACATTCTGGCATGGGTGCTAAACGAAACAGAGCAGCTGGTTCTCATTACTGAAATACAAGTTCTGAAAAGACCCAAATAGCCTGACAAAATGGATGGACTGCATTGAGACCACTTATTTCAGATATTTTCTTAACTGAGATCCTTCAGGAAGGAGAGTGGGCACGGGATAGCCCTTGTAAACTTGTACTCGGGAGATGTTTTTATAAATAAAAAAAATTCACCTGAAAAAGCAAAGCCTGCACATAACATATTTTAGCCATATAAGAAAATAATCTTCTGACAAAAAATAAACACACACAAAAGAGATTTGGTCAAGACCCAAATTTTTTACATCTTATTAGAAATATTTTGAAAAACCAAAACTCCTACCTCATTGATGAGCCTTGCTATAATTTACGGCATTACTCCCAAACCCATTCATTCTCTAGGTTTCTGATTTTAAAAACATTTCTTTCTTGAACTGTTTATTGACTGTTCACTGGGCTAGCTGCTAAAATCCTATCTGAACTCTTCAAAATATAAACAAACATTCGAATTTTTGACTAGATTGTGGCAGAAATGAAGGCTCCTGACCAGAATTTAGCTCTTGCTCAAGACCTGGACTAGTGGCAGTGCTAACCCAACATCTTCTATGTGCTTTAAATTAGTAAATTAGCTTTGATATTTTCTAGGTGTCAGAAGTGCAATTTGCCTCTCTGAAGCCTCAGAACTAATGTTTTAATCAGCTACTACAGATTAATAGTCCATAAGTACACAGACCAAGAGCCAAAGAACAAAAATGCTGAAAAATGCAATGCGCACAGTGAGAAGACTGTAATTCTACTTCAAGTTCAGCAAACTTCTGATGTCAGATTCCCCAAATGTTTCAAAATCCAATCACAGTAATTGTCCTTGACTTTTTGTGAAATGTCAAACTACCACATCCTAAAAAAAGTTGTCTCTTATGAATAAGCATTCCACCTTTGCCTTTGAATTTCACCCTTCAAAGTATTACCACAGGTACAAATAAGGTAATTTACAGTTGTAAAAATAGAAATAACCCCATATGCTTGCAAGTGAAATGATTTTCTTTTCCAAGTCATTCAACTACACAGACTCCAGAAAAAGGAAAAAAAAAAAACATAAAAAACCAAAAAAAAAAGGCTCCTTAATCAAAAGTAGAAGCCTTTGGACAACAGATTATAGTTGGATGTTAAAATGAAGAGCTTACAGTTCCCAAAGGAGAGACAAATAGATCTGGACAGATGGTAAAACAGTAAAAAAAAAAAGTGGAAATTATTGAATCCTTTAATCTTTGCTTCCCTTCCCACTTGATCCACCCACTTCTGACAACAGGGACAGCTAATAAGCTGACAGTGGTCATAAGTTTCAAACATGTCCTGTTTGCTACTGACCAGAGTCATGGAATCATCATTTGCACTCAGTCCTTTTTAGAACCCGGAAGAGTGGTAGCAGCTCTCACCCTTGCTCTACTCTAGTCAGTAAACTTACTCTGTACAATAGTGGCCCACTAAAACATTGTGAAAGCCTATGAAGAAATAACTCAGAACAGCGCTTTGGGAAAAGCAGAAGTGCTGTATTTTTAAATAAAATTAAAACAACCCTTATAAGAGCTGTCAAACAAAAGAAAAAAAGACAAAGACAAAAACATGGACTGCAAAATTTTGTGCTTTAACTGCAAAATTCTATTTCTCAGGAGTGAAAATACATGATTTTGAGCCATACAACATGTATCTCTTGTAATAAAAAAGCTTTAAAGATTGCAGTAAGCTGACCTCTCTCTATGTCATTTGCTATTTTCTGCAATTTTCACTGATCATCTACAAGGAGAAACAGGAAGATGTCAAGATGAGAGAAGAATTCTAGATATTCAATAAGACATGTAAAAGTGCCCCAAAAATGTTAAATACATCCATCTGAACTTACTTTCTCTTGAGGGAAGAAATGAAAAAGCTCTTTAATACAAATGTCACAGTCAACCCAGGAGCTACTTGAAAACCAAATGGTGTAAAATTTCAGTAACAAGGAGCTTTTTTCTGAAGTGTGTAATATCAGAGCAGCCACACTACTGAATCTGAAAAGGAGTGGTTCCTTTCCAAAAGAGAACAATATACATATCCCTCAAGAATACAAAATTTAAACAAGAATAATCTAAATATGATCTTCATTGTCACAGAACTGTAAAGTAAAGACTTCCTCTTCGTGAGGAGAATAATCCCATTTTTGATGCTAAATACTATTTCAATCCATTTTTTGAAACACTATTTGATTAAACACTGAGTAGCATAGGGTGTTATTTGTTAATATGGAACATTAAGCTAAACAAAGATCATCCTCTTTAACATTACACCAAGAAATACAAGTTAAATATTTATCTGCCCAGTGCCATAGAAATCTGTCATACTAGAAACCCAAGTGCAGCTGGCAGAATCTAGATAAACACAAGACAAACTGTCGGCTCCACTCCCAGGAACTGCCTCCGTGACTCTTGGTTTTATTCACTCACTCACCTTATCCTCCAGGGCTCAAAATAATTAGCACACTATCATTTTTACATCCCAGAGAAGAGAAAATAGGCAAAGATTCTAATATTTTTCAACACACTGTTTTTTGGACAGAATTCAGAATGTGACATAAATGCAGGCTTATATGCTCCAGCTTCACATAGACAATTCCCTGATTTGCCCAAGAATGATTGCCTTCCATGTTAAAACAGCAACAGAGACGCACACAGATGAAAAGAGAGATGTAGTTAAATAACCAATTTTAATTAGAACTCCTATATGCCTTTTTAGGAAAGTCCACGAATGCTACAAACTTTGGTGTCTCAATCTTAAAACACTGAACTGAAAATGGACAAAAATTAGGTACTTCCTACATAGTGTTATTCATTCTTTAAAGCAATACTCTGCTTATTGGCATCATTCTTAAAAGGTATATTAGAGACTTGAGATTTTCCAGAGTGGATACTGCAGATAAGTTATCGTAAGAAATTTCTGACACTGTTTACAAGAAAGTTAGAGCTGTCAGCTGCTACAGTAGAAGTGTGAAGCATTTAGAACTACTTAGACTTTGGACTTTAGGATTATAAGGATGTTTTTGCTATACACTCCAATTTTTCCCACTAATTCCTGGTAGTTTACCACCTGGTTCTTCCCTTCTCTTTTTCCATTTTTTTTTTTTTTTTTTTAATGCACTAGATTTTTTTATCTCCAAATCCTAAGTGAACTTTTACAATTTTGTTCCCTAATTTCCACAAGGATAAGAACAGCAAGCACATCCTCTTCTTTCCTGTTCCCAACAAACTGATTTTCAAAGTACTAAGCTAATATCTAAATCAGACTCAGAGATTATTTCTCCTCTAAGTTCCTTAAATGAATAGCATGTGCAAAATTACCCATTCATGTAGGGGGTATTACTGTTAAATAGGCAATTTTGCATTCTGTACAAATTTGTACATTTCTTCAAATTTTATGGTACATTTTTTTCTTTCAGTTACGCTCATTTTCATATGAAAAGCTCACGCTCAAATACAACACACTACATCTACTAAAAGAGTGATTTCACATCACTATGTCTTGAGAGTATATTAATTAAAAAAGCAAAAAGCAACACCTCCCAATTCTCTAAAACACAGCAATTTCTATACTCAAACCCTGTTCTTTAATCTTTTAAAACATTAACACTATAAAGTATTACAGTGTAATATATGCAACATTTCAGCTGAAAGATAGCTTTGTAACAATTAAGACAACTCTTCTCTTATGAAGCATGGCACAGGACCAGATAAAACTGCTTCAATTAACACATGAACTAATTGCTAATAAGGGAGGAATAAAGTTACAGAGGAAAGTTCTGCTGGAGGACAAATGCGAATTGTCCCAAGGCGGGTCCAAAACCAACACTAATACTAACCAGAAATAAAGATATGAACTTTTACTCAGCTCAACCAGCCCACCTCTTTGCACTTATGCACCCAGTACTGTTTGATCTCAGTTCCCACATTTACTTTCAGTGCTCTGCAACTCGTCATCACCACATCTCACTCTGAAGCAGAGGATCTCTGCTTTTGAACAGAAAGGAAGATAGTGTGATTAATGGCTTCATATGGTAATATTAAGCAGTGCATTAAGAACGGATCAGGTAGAAGGAAATAGGAGGTAGATGCGATGCCCCATTCGAAATCACAGTTACACAGCATTTACTTCAATTAAAATGAGATTACACCCCAGTGAATAAAAAGATTTCATATTTTCATTTAAATTTTTTTGTTCACAATTATTTCACTGGTGCAAAACCAATCCCGGATTTTCCTAATAGTTACACAAATCTAACCTGTGATCCAAACCACAAGTTGAGTGTTGTTTGTTTTTACTGCCAGTAATGCAAAATGATGCAGCTGTAGATTTGTGCATGAGTTGGAGCCTTCCACAGCCTTATCAGCGCTCTGCACTCGTAGTTGGAATAGAGGAAAGACGTACTACTGTCTCTAACACAAATATTATTTGGAGCCCAGAGAAGGTGGGTAATTTTTAGTGAAACAGTTTTCCTGACTGCAACCAAGTAACAGAAACCAAAAGGTTTAGTTACATAATTCCAGTGGTCTATTCGAACAATGTCAACATGGCTACTGGCACAGAACATGCTTCATAAAATTACTAATATTACTAAATTAAAGGATTATAATTTAATGACAGTTAGCCAAACCTTAGAGTGAAACAAAAAATCCTTTTGTTATCGTAGCCATGTAAAATTGTCCGTGCTTTGTTGATGTATTTTCTGTATGCTTTCTGCTTATTTGTCTAAAAATACATTCTAGCTGAGTCATGTTAAATAAAAACCCAAGAAGAATCTTCTAGAAGGACTAACTTCCAAACTAGGAACACCATCATATATACACTAACACCTGCTATATAACACACTTTTATATCACAACTTCAAAGAGTTCCTGAACTTATCCAAGCACTTTATTTACAGGTGTGTAGATGGGAAAAGAGAGCCTGAATCACACAGTAGGGGCTTATAAAGAGAGGCTTTGCCTTTATTGCTGGACTTTATTACTGCTCTCTGAACTCTGATATTTACCTTAGGTTGTGAAATATCTGTGTGAAAATGAATATTGCAAACTTAAGTCACTTTCTAAACAGCAGCTGTTAAATCATATTTTTGAGTACAAATGGTTAGTTTAGAGGCTTTTTAAATTCTCATCTTGGATGTGGCTCCAAACAATAGGCTAGTTTATAAAAGAGGGCACCACCACACTCATGTTTTTGATTAAAGACACCATGACTGGGCTGCATGCTACATGCCTGTTGCAGTTCAAACAAGATCAGCTTAAAAAATGAGTGGAAAGTTTGATGGTATATCAGATAATATTCTAAAAAAAAAACCAGGGAAAATTGAGGTTTCCATTAACCTCCTAGACAGATATAACAATGGAACTGCTAACATTAACACGTAGTCTCTTGTACACACTCTGCCTCAGAACTCAGAACTGTGTCAGCTGGTATTTGGCAAGGGATCTATAAACTGTTACTAATGTCAAAGAGCTCAAAAACTGAGGCAAAATGCACGCAATAGCAACAAGGTGCTTGTCAGAATGGTTACAGCTGACAGTGACACCATACACCATGTATCTCTACAGTTTAATAGAGAAGTCATGCAAAATTTCAGACAATCCTGTACAACACTTCAAAACACCCACAATGTGTATCAAATAGCTTTATTTTCTTGCTCAGCGAAGAATTAAATGCCACACATTCTAAATTAAGAGTATTAAATGAAGGAGGTCTCATTAAAATGGAAGAAGTTAAAAAACCACAGTGGTTTGTTAAGGTTATCCACAAAGCATTTGGAATAGAAGTAATTTAAAGACATTTTAGTTGTCATCCAATTATACCAGTATTTCAGAAACAGTACTTTTGACTGAAGTAGACAAAAGCTCAACATACCTCAAAGCCAAGCCTATCTTTCTCTTTCCAAAAGCAGAAATGTGTAACCTTCTTATCCCAGAATTCATCTGGCTTTACTACGCAAACAAGTGATACCTCAGCAGGAACAACATTCTGTAAAACAAATGGAAAAATAAGTAAAACACTCAAGATTAAACCTTCATTTACCACAGAACTGAATTCCACTTAGATTTCATCATCTACACAAGAACTTAAAAACTGCAGACAGAAATTGAAGTAAGTCTACTTCATCTACATCACATACTTGCTCCATCCTAATTTGTAACAGATTGCACTCGATTTCATAGCAAAATTGTGTCAGAACTGAGAAGAAAATGTAACCTGTTTACTCCTGGTCCTAAGGACTAACCATGAGTCTATGCTGTGTTAGTATAGAAAAACAAATTACTGGCCAGACTTCATTTTATTTATGGTATTTCATTAAAAAGAAAAAGAAATAGTAACATCAAAGCTTTCCACCAATGTTACCTTCTATGCAGAAGGAAACAGTACTCAAAGTTAGAAAAACTTTTTATCTTTACCAGATTACATGTCAAGATTATATCCTATACTTCTCTAGTACATATTACTTAGACGAAAATGAAAAGGTTGAATATTGACATTACAACATATTAATTCACTAAAATATTACCAGGAAACTATTTCTCAGGCTAAATCAGTAATTTCATCTACCAAGTTGATTTTAGGTTGTCATACTGAATGCAGATCAAGGAACAAAGACTCTTGATTACTCTAAACTCATCAGCTACAGCAATAAGTTAAATAATCAGAGTAGTGATATAAGGGTGACACAGTCCATGGGATTTATTTATAAAAATTTAATTCAAAAGAAATTAGCAACAAAAAACCCCAGTTCATTCTTACACCATTTAAACAAATATGCAAAAACAATTTACAAGTAGACAATATTTTGAACACAGACGTGTTTTTGAGAACTATGTACAATGAAGCAAACAAATTTCATGTGATCTGCTAAAGTGGTCAATTCACATAGGAAAATCTTTTTTATTCCTTTCTTCTCAAGCTCAAGATACAGATGTACAACACATGTTTCTGCAAGCTTGGCACAGGCAGGATAAGTACTGCCAGGAAGCCAGGGAAATAAGGGTGTGGGCAAATAGGTGACCTTCCCCACTCGCTGCAGTTCCCATTGAACCTCACAACCACACAGTGGCTGAAGCAAAACACCGTCAAGATCATAATCTGAACACAAGGGGTTCAAATTCTGTAACTCTATTAATAGGAAAACCATCTTAGTGAGGAATAGGTGAAAGAGACCTTGACACAGACTTCAAAACCCAGAAGCAACTATGATCCAGCAGGACAAAAAAAAAGGAAATTATTCATATTTGACATAGTTTCTGAGCTTTCACCTAAGTCTCAGAGGAAAACTGCTCTGATAAAGAGAAATCATCTGTGCAATAGGAAAGGCAGAAGTCCAAGTGTCCTAATGCATTAGAAATGCTGTATTTTGCATTTACTTTGACTACCGAGACCAGAAAATAATCTGTACTGTTCAGCAGAAGTAAGACACTACTGTAAGCCCACAGTTCTAAAGAGTTAAAATATTACTTTTGTAGATTTTAATTTTTTTATTGGAAGTTGTCACTTTTCTTCTCCTACTTTTTATAGTATTCAGAACATAATTTGTGATTGGAACCATTATCCACAAAGTCAACTATATCCTATTGCAAAAGAAACCAGGTGGTACTGTATATATTGCATCAAAACCTGCTCAGCTGCACTACCTGTGTGAACTGCAGCCCTGAACACATTCCTACTGCTCATAGTTGGTGATGCCAGGACCATATTTCTGTATTTTTTAAACTAAAACTCCATTTTAGAAAAAGGTCTACAACTGTGTGTTCTCAGCATATAAAGAATTTGTCTCACTTGAATGAGCTGTATTATCTGCTTTTCAGAATTTCTTCCTGCACAGAACTCTGTTACAGAACCACATTTTATTTTAGAACACCATAAGTTACCTGTATCTCAAAAAGGAAATTATTGTCTCTACAATAACACAGCCATGGGGTTCACATCCATAAAATTTATCAGTCAATTATGAATGTATAAATATTTATTCACCTGTAGCATTAACACAACCGTCTTCACCACATTCCACTGAGATTTTCTGCCATCCACTATCACAGTGAATCCTCGAGCTTTACACTTCTCACTGAAAGAAGAAAAACACTTAGAAAAACATAAAATTCACTCTAACAAGTGTCATATCACAACGACTTTGGATTTCAAGCCCCCTGTAAAATACAACTACATAGCTTTTTGCCTTATAGAAACACTGCCTTACAAACCTTACATTTACTCATTTATAAAACAACTTCCAATTTTAATGCTCCAGCATACTGTTACATATTCCAAATTACAATTTTTCAGCAGCACTGGAGTATATTGTAACACAAGTATTTCTTTAAACCACAGCAACTTTGAAAATGTCTCATAACCATTAACTTCACAAAATCCTCAGAAAAGAGATCAATTTACAGTGTCATAAAGAAGACAAAGGGATGTCAGCTTTCACAAAGCTACTTCTGAACTGGCACAGATTTGAGGACACAGCTACATATCACTTGATGCACATCCAAACAGGAAACCATCTAAACATGCTTAAATTCCTATCCTGAACAAGTAAACTAGGAATTGTAGTGAACAAAAAGCCTCTACAGGACACAGGCTTTGCACACAGATCTACCAGAAAGATTATTTCAGACTGATATCACCTCTTTTTCTTCTAATAAGGTTTGGGTCTGTGTATACTACAAAAAAAAAATCCCATATCCCCCAAAAAACAAAACAAAACAAAAAAAAAATCCCCAAACCAAACACCTCCCCCAAAAAAACCCAAACAAAAAATACACCCCAAAAAATCCCCCACAAAAACCTGCTGAAAACAATTAGCTGCAAAGCCGAACGTTCAAAGGCACTTCTGCTCAAAGAATGGCAGAAAACAGTGAAATCTTTCCTCACTCTCTGTGAATTCCACAAACCTCTCCAGTTCGTTTCAAACTGAAGCTGGCATCAAGGTGCTCACAAGAACAGCTGGATAATGTTTAGTGATGGCAGCAACCTCTGGATATCGACAACAGCTGGAAAGTGTTAGCTTCTCACCACCAGCACAGGAGCATCCAGAAGAGGACTTGGAAGTGAGCCCATGTTTTAACATGAGTTACAACACTAGATACCATGTATCAGGTTGAATTTTTTGCTTTGGCAAAGTTATAAGTAAATAAAATCTCGATGACTTTTACATGAGGTAGGAAAGCATTATGGGATTTCCTAAATCTGCAATTACAAAACAAAGCTATTTCTGTGATCTCCTTAGCTTACAAACAAAAAAAAAAAAAAAAAAAAAACCAAAACATGTAACAGTAAGCATTATGTCTCACAACAAGAAATTAACTGTTATTTATTTCATGTTTAAGCTGAGCTTCATCAGGTATGGGTGGAAGACATTCATCTTGGATTTAGAAAAAAAGCCGGGGGGAAAGGCACTTTGCTAGCCTATTTAGGAAAAAATAATTATAAAGTTGGCTGCCAGTCCATGAATACTTTTGGTCTTAAGGAAGCCCTGAGATCACACACATGATTTTTCTGGTAGCAGTCCGAACATTCAAGGCTTCATGAGTGTGATGTCTAATCAAAATCAACTCAAAAGGCACACTACTACTACTTTTAAGAACAAGGTGAAGCGTGTTACTACAGCGTCTTCAGACATCCTTAGGCTCACTGGAATCCAGCAGTATCAGTATCTGCTCCTCTACTACTAGACCTATTAGAAGCCCCAAAACCCAACAAAACGCACAACCAATCAAATTCAGAAGTGACCTACCACTTCTAAAAAGTTTAGCCAATGCAAATGCTTGTATGAAAGTTAAAGTAAAAATTAGAAAGCTTGGTGATTTGAGCCACAATAGAGAGAATACAACAAAGGAAGCAAACTTTAGTATGAACAGACAACAGCATAACTGCCACTTTTATTCTTTAGTTCTGAACAGGCCTCTTCAGAATCTGAGAATTTTAAATTCCATCAAAGAATGGCATAACAGTAGACTTAACCACTAGGAATAAGTTGTCTGAAGTTTTAAGGATGGTTGTATACACATACTCCAAAGAAATTCTACCTAAAGACACTTTTGTTATGTCTCTCAAATTTTGGACACAGCCAGCCATCAACACTAGACTGCAGATCTCAAACCAGTTGTAGTTACATCACATACTGTACACAACTGAATTAAAAGTTAAACATATTAGGTTACCTTACACGTAGAACTTGGGGAAAAATGTAATATTAATGTTTCTTGGACAGCTATCTGGGTTTGGGACAATATACCTCCCCTCAGCCCTCTTTTTCCCAAACACCGTTCAGCAAGTCTTTCCAGAACAAAAAAGAGAAGCGCTTAGGCCACAAAGTTTACATTTCCCACTGAAAAACAACATGCAAACCAAAACGACAAAGATTTTTCCATACTGCCACCATAGAAGAGAGGTCATTTTTTCCAGAACTAACAAAAAGAACATTAAATTTGGGAACACTGACTTCACTTTCAAACAGATTTCCCAGTTTCCACTGAGTACAAAGAGCACTTTGGTTCAGCTTTTAGACAGTTATTGTTACACTAATGTATGTAAAGGCATACATCAGGATGAGACTGTGGAATAATTAATGCTTACTAGAACAAGAATGCCTGCATCTGTTCCATAAATACTGCCAAGTCCTTAAGTAAATGGCATGACTTGTGTGACATGACCATTTGGTATTTTATCACTTCACAAAAGACAGCAAGCTGTTTGAAAAACCTGAAAACTTACACAACTAAAGTGTTGTGCAGTGTACTCATACACCTACTGATGTTTTTACTTTTAAGTAATTTGAATTTATTCTTTGCTTCTCTCTCACCAGTCAGAATTTTTTTAAGTCTTATCTACCTAAAACCCCCAGCACTGGATCCTTTAACTGTGTTTTATAAACATTTACAGATTACAATATGCAAGGTACACTGGATATCTTTAGTTACACCATTGACCCATTGCTCTGTTTCCAGAAGAGAAATTTGAAAAGATACAAAAGCAAGCATTTATCTGAGAAGTTTTTTTTTCTTTTAAAGCGGTGGCATAAGAGAAAAAAAAATTATGATAAAGATTAATCCCTGGATCTTAAGAAAATACAAATGCAGGTAAATAAACCAGTACCAAAAACTGCCACTATAAGCTTACAGTGGCACATGCACAGAATTTCAACATAAGTGATTTTACAGCAAGCTATGGATGACAGGATACTCAAGTTGTCATTCAGCACATTTAAGCAGTACCTTAACTTTAAACACATAAGTTGCTTGCTAATTTCAGTAACACTGTGTATGTTTAAAATTAGTGCACACTGAAGCCCCACAAGCTACAAAGTTTAGGCACATAGCACAGAAAGGGGAGGCAACGGGCAATGCTGCCTTTGCAAGATTAGGAGCTTGACTGGAATGGCTCATTAATTTACTTAGCAATTTAAGTGCATTGCCATTAAAAAGAAACTATGAAAAAAGACATCCCAAGAAATAAGGGAGGAAATACCCAAGATTAAAAAAGAAAAGCCAGATATAAAAAATAAAAGGACATGGACAAGCCTTAATACATATTCCTTAGCTTATTGGGATGTGTGTTTCTAATTCAGTCAGTATCACATTCTAAACAAACATTTATGTAAAATTAATTTGGACTAGAAGAGCAAATAAAATTAAAAACAATAGAAAGATCCCTTCTACAACTGGGGAAAAAACCAACAAACCAGCTCTGAACATCATGCCTTCCAAATCACCTTGGTATACTCAGAAGATAGTCTAGTGTAACACTCAGCTCATCCATACTCGTCTGTTCAAGGCATAATGGAATTGTTAGAATGAGGCCACTTCTTCTGTCCTTCCCGCCTGTTTCAGAAAGAAAAAGTAATTACAAAGTTAATATGATGACGTTTAAGTAGAAGAAATACTTTGCAGTTAACTGGTTTCAAAATTCATCATAAAAAGCAATACTTAAAGTTACTGGGAAAAATCTTAACTGACATTTCACCTCTCAGTTGTGAAGGGTCATTCACACTATGGACAATTAAAACATCACCAGAGCATCAGAGCATAGCCCACATCCACAGCTGTCACACTTTTTCATCTAATGCTTTCAATATAAACAACTCAAATCAAGTGTTCCAGAAGCACTATTTTTGCATTTCTAGATTGTATTATTAAAAAGCATCTCCTAGACCTTCTACACTATCAGCCTACAAGAAACCCAGTCAGCTCCCAAGCTGAGCATGTACCCAGAAGCTCCAACTGGAACTCCTGGAAACACTAACTACTAAAGGAGGATCCTGTACCACACAGGCTGCCCATGGCAGGTACTCCAAATTGGCAGTTCATTCAAACACAGAACAATTTCTAGACCTACTTACAAACAGGTAACAGTCACCTCACGATTAAAACAAGTATTTCCAACCACCTGCCTTAACCTTCATACGCATTTTCAAACCTTTCTGGTAAAAGTAATACAAACAATAATAGAAACTGTAATTTTTAATATATTATCTACTTTATTAAAGAAAAACCACAACCACAACACACCTAAGCACATGTAGGAGTCGATACTTCTCCATATTTTTGAAAAACTGTACAAAACTAGCTATAATCACAGCTTTATTTGCGTGAAAATGAAATAAAATAAATTTCCATAATCTGAGAAAGAATATTGTTATTCTCAAATCGTGTTATTCACATGGATAAAGCAATTAAATCATGCTGTTGCTTCATAAAGTTCTTCAGTAGAACTGAAGTTCCATCTAATCGGTAAGAACCACTTTTTATAGAATAGTAACAGCTGTGCAGAAATAAGAAAAGCGCATGAGCACAATAATGCTTGCAGACTCATACACATGTTGACATAATTTGATAAGAATTCTCCCAAACCATGAAGTGCAGGCAAGATAATGAACAAACCTATTTATACGGCATATGTTGGAATCTTAATTGCAACAGGTTTTTTTACCTTATTTCCTTGTTTCCAAATCTGTGCAAACTTTCTAAATTTGGAGTTTTAAAGATGCACTGATACACAGATATTTTCCACATTTACTCTCTAAATTTGGAGTTTTAAAGATCCACTGATACATATTTTCCACATATTCATAAAGCACCTACTGCTTTCAGTGGTCCACTGCAGTAGATGTGCTCCCCTCCCTTCCTCTTTTTTCGGATAGAATTGTTGCTGGAAAACAGCAACATGCTTTTTAATAACTGTATTTCTAAACTGAAGAACTGAAGAGTGTTACTGTATGAGAAAGCACAAATGGATAGATGCTTCCTGCAGAAACAATCTAAAGTAACAGTTACAGACTGATCACCTTTCTACTGCTGAATGGCAGAAAGTCTGAAAATTGGAGTGAGGAAGCAGAGAAAAAGGAAAAATACTTGGATTTAAACAGCATTTGCTGAACTGACTAAACAAAACACAACCCACATCCCAGAAATGTAATCTCTTGACATTTCACAAAAAGACCACAATAATTATCTAAATTATTATTTCATGACAAGTCATCTTGTGTAACAACTGACAGGTTTTTCCCTCAGTTTGTAAACACTGCTAAGGAAAGCAACTGAGAGCATGACAAAAGGAAAAAAAACAAAAGCAACTTTTCAGTCCATTTTGGACCAAAGTGGTTGTTCAAGGCTGTTTGCTGACTTAGGACCTTGCCTTTTCTTCTGTGCTATGTGTAATGACCTATCAACATGAAAGCTACAGAGCCATGGATTTCCATTACAAACCATCGCTTTGCTTCCAGAAAAATACAGGATCGACATTATTTGTACCAATTTAACTCAAAAATGACAAGAGACTTCGCCATATAAATACTTCAAAACACTTTCCCAAAAATATTATTTTTCTGAGTATACATTTTTAATCACTAATATAGTTTTATTTATGAAACTAAACAGAGTAAAACTGATGTAAAGAGACATGATGAACTGATTTTTGTCTGTCAAGTTCCTTTACTTACACTGAAGAATGCTAAAAAAACCTGCTGCATCAAGATTTACCATTCATTAAATTAAAGCACCCATTAATACTAATCAATTCCAAAAAGACCAAACCTACTTAGAAATATATAGGTCCAAAAAGGTTCCTAGCATTTAAAATATCACTCAGTAAATTACTTTCCACTAAGAACGTCTGTATTTCAAAATGGATCAAGCAGCTTTAATAGCAATTTGAAAATGCACTCTAGTTAATGAGAATATCCCCTTGCAATATAATGCTGAATAACCAACTTACTACACATCTGCTGTTACTATGGAAGAAACTCCCCACTGTGCCAGGTTTTAATCTGAGTTGAGTTTTAGGGGTTTGATTGTTTTTAAACAGGAATTGTTTGATTTGGAATTCCTGGAGACAGTGGGCAAATTCAAAACAAAATAAATTCTACTAGCAAAAAAAATCCAGGTTTCACTTATCAGGTGACTGGTGCAGGCTAAACTAGACTAGCTAAAAAAATAAACTAAAATAAACTAAATCAGAAGAATACTTATGGCAACACTTGTCAGTTTTTGAAGCTGACAAGTGTTCTGCAAGTTATCTACCTACACTAGATCAGACAATCAAACACCAAGAACTAACACAGCTATCTACCACAGCAGGGAAATCAGCAAGACAATGTCATTCACCATTTGAAGAATTATTGTTTTTTTTTCCTGGCATAGGGAGGAGAAAAAGTGACTTTCAACATAAGATTCAAGAAGTTTTAATAAATACAATGATAATTACAGCCTTCTCTGAATTAACTACTTGGCAATAGTCAAATGCATGGCTAATTCTGCTTCCACATGTTTCTGCGCTGGAGAAAAGACAGGTGAAAAGGAAGGAAGAACTTTCCATAGAAAACCCTGAAAATATTCACTGTGCATTTCTAAAACAAAAAAAACCAAATCAGCAAGGATTATTTTTGGATGTCTGCTAAATCATAATTTTCTTACATACAGACTGAAACATCTTAACTTTGCAGGTTGACCTACAGGCTACAGCAAAACCAAGTTCTAACCACCAAAACCAATAGGTTGGCTACCAGATAAAAAGTTCCAGAGATTCTTTTGAAATATGACAAAGCACTAAGCAACAACACATTTTGGTTAAATACATCCAGCAAATAAGAATAACCAACTTAAATATCCCATCCAAATTAGGAAGGGAGGAACCAGTTGTGGAAAACTGAAATCGTACCTGAAAGAAAAGCCAGTTTTTTCTTCAGAATGGGTAATATTACTGATGCTTCCATCCTACTTCAGGTAATTTTCACAGCTCTAAAACACAAGAAGTTGAAGCTGTCAAGCATGGGAAATCAATTACAGTGTTTCACAGTGTTACACTTCTGTACTCTTCTGAAGGAAGCACAGAACACTGTAACAAAATCTAAAATATTGTAAAAACTTAGTAAAAAACATCATCTTAGTTATTTATCCATGCAAATATTTAATTAAAGATTTCTTTCCCCTCATTGTGGGGGCGAATAAACAGTCCAGCCACAAAAACCAAAACAGAATCTCAACCAAGGACAAGAAGATAATTTCCCAACCCTATAAAACTAGAATTAATTTAAAGGTAGGTCATCTGTTTGCTCATTCAAATGTAAAATAAGTGCAAATACGACTGCACTTTTGCACAGTTTGTCTCGTATTATCAAGAATATAATAATTACCTAAATACGTTATGCTACATTTATGTCAGGACACATTACCCTGTCATTAGCAGGGCTTCAGTTGAAGAAAAACATCCAACAGCCTGAATAACCATGTCTAACCCATAACTGGAAATGCTTCTGCTTCTTTTGCCTCCTCCTTACCCTCATGCAATTTTTATTGCACCTTGAACTGCAATTCACCATGATGAAGCTTTTGAGTGTCATTGACAAATCCACGGAATGTGTTAACTGCAACCTCCTCTTCCAGCCTACACGAAGTAGTAACTGGCATCTGCTTGTAACTCTGAGGTCATACTTCCACAAATCAAACCACGCAGTTAAAAAACCTAATTCTGCATGGAAATATGCAATTCAAGACATGTACCTGTATCCAGTCAAAATAAAATCAGATCAATTTTTTTTTTTTTTTTTTTTTTTTTTTTTTTTCCGCAACAG
>VZRN01002948.1:740454-792169 GCA_013397935.1 Dasyornis broadbenti
CTCGCCCCGCCCCGCCGGGAGACAATGCGGCGGGGCCGAGCTGTCCCCGGAGACCGCGGCCCCTCCCGGCCCGGGCCCCCGCAGCCACTGAGGGTCGTGATAAATACCCAGCGTGGGACAAGCCGGAGTCTGTCCGACTGCGGAGTTTTTAGTACTGGCAGCCGCGTTAAGGTAACAGTACTCTCGCTTTGCTCTTCGGACAGACGCACGGTGCGTGCTGAATGCGAGCACAGCGGCTCCCAGGTGAATGCCAAGAGTACCTCAGGCAGGTGTCGTGTGCCCCCGGGGCCGTTCGCCACCAACGCGTCAGCCCTCGTAGTATCACAGAATATCTTCAGTTGGACGGCACCCACGACCATCATTAAGTCCAATTCAGCACTGATGCGTATTTTGTTTCCACTCTGATAGCAGATAATAACCCATTGTCTATCTTAGCTCCTGGACAAACACCTTAAAACTCTGTCATGCCAAGATTAAAATAATACAAGCAAAAATGCAGAGAGAAATGCTGTGAAGAAAGCTGACTTGCTGTGCATTTGGCCTAATCACTCTAGGACAGGTTGCAGTCTTAAATCTCCTTGCTGAACACATCATGGAACTACATAATGGCTCATAAAGAAACTGACTTCTGCAAACTCTATCTTAACCATAATTTTGTTCTTGTTATTATCAGAGTGATTGAATATAATTTACTGAATCTCATTCTAAACACGAAAACTGTCTTACAGATGATGCAACTGCTTCATTTCTTCCCTCAAAACAATCTGCAGAACTGCCTCTGTTCGCTGCCTTTCCTGGTTGCTGCCCAGTCAACATCTGCTGCAGCGCTGCCCTCACCGTCACCATCGGGACACGCCTGTGGTACTGACCTCATCCCTGGCCTCTGCTAACTCGGAATGCTGTCCCTCTCTCAGCAACACCACCCACTGGACATGCGAGAGCTAAAGATATTGTCATTCAAATTTTCAGATGAGGCATATCAGCCAAGGTCTGCCAGCCTCAAAAACATACCTTCTCTGTTGGGCCTCTTTCCTGAAGAATACTTAAAACAGCAGCAGCAAAGGAAGAGGCAGAGCAAAATTACTTCCTTAACAACCTGTAGAGATAAACAGAGATACATCATCTTCATCAGCTTCCCACCAAAAGTAATTGCTGTAGAGAACCAAATAAATTATTTTTTTACTTTATTAAAAGAGGAAAATGTTAGCAATATTGTGTGTTTATTCATGATTTAAGAATGTGCCAGATAAAACTTTTAGATCACTCTTCTACATTTACGCTTATTGCATACTTGTGGGCAAAAGGTAAGATAATAGAAAGAAGCTTTCACTATTCATCAATATTTACTTGAGATCCCTGAGGCTGTATCTTTGTAAGCTCTGTAGGATAAATAGCATTTCAGAACACTAGATAAGTGATCTGATGCCCAACACATGAAAACTCTGTGGGACTCGCTGACACATATACCTTTAATCTTTAAAAGGAGCAAGACTAAAATCAACAAAGGGAAAACTACAGCTGATTGTCATATGGGAGTTTTTCTTTCTTATTTCACATGTCTAAGATCCTCCATAATGCAGATATTACATTCTACATTCTATTCTATTACCTATCACATAGCCAATACAATAAACTGCACCTATTTAAATTGGGTGGTTTTGCTTTGGCTTGTGGATATCAAATTTTCAGTACACATGAACTCATTAATTCTAATAAATTTTCTTATGGTTACCTTTGGGAGAGGAGAGCAGTGGGAGAGAGAGAAGAGGGAGAGGGAAACAAATTCAGGCCAAAAGGACATAGACCCTATTTCTCCATTTTTCTGGTCACAACTGGAATCTCTTCTCAAGGACAGAACAAGGCTTTTTCTGCAGAGGAGAAACAGAATTCTTGCAGTGCCTTCCATGAGAGAGTGTTACCCAAAAGTCACTCTCATTTGTACTCTGGCTGGAGATATGCTAGTTTAAGTATAAAAATGTTGCAGCAGGTTTTCTGACTTTTCCATGCATACTCTGCTGAATGAGTTGCCAAGGCAGAATCTGACATAATTAATTTTAAGGTCATACTATCAGTTTAGAGTTGTAGTTAATTGCTTTTTCTGTGCAAACCGCCAGTAGGAAGAAATCACAGTATCAAGGATCCATTCTGTTAAAACAGGCCTTAATACATGGTGTTATTCTCCAACAGCTGTGCCAGATTAACTCAAATATAAATGAAAGTAAATAGGCTGAAAACATCCTGAGCTTTGGGCACTGTGCTGTGTGCCAGTACAACAGAGCCTTTGTTACAAGGCAGAGCAGTGCTCTCACAACAGAGTTACTGCTTCCAGCTTCAGTTGTGGCACTTCCAGAAAAATCAGCCTTCAAAGAAAAACAAACAAAACCCCCATACAGTTCTACTGGACAGCAACTCATGGTGGCACTGGTGACATTGATCTCAGGTGCCACCAGATGTGACAGTGGCCATCCTGTGCAGCACCCCATGGGCCTGTAACACATCTTCACTCGTGCTGCACTTGCCGCTGGGTGCAGGGAGGTGCTGCCAGGCACAGCCTCGCACCTGGTGGGCTGGAAACCCTCCACCGGGAGTGATTTACTTTGCTGCCTTGCTTGTTATTTGCTGCCACATCTGCCTGCCACAGATAGGCAATTGTTTTTACTTGTAGCCCAAAATTGAATGTGAGCAGTTAATGTAAGCCAGCAGTATCCAGTGTACTGGCTAGAGATGTAACTTACAGAACAGTCCAAATCATAAAAGGTATACGCAGAAAATAAGCAAATAACTATATGCAGTGGAATTAGTGTAGGCTGGCAGCAATGAATTGTAAATAAAAACTGTAGAATGTTTTCTAGATGGAGCTTTCTGATCATAACAGGGTGGTATCATCATATTCACCAGTAAGCAGTAGAGACATCTACTACTTTAAAACCTTATGTATTTGTCATACAGCCAGATTGATGTTGGAAAAACAGTGGAAAAGGCCCCTTCTGTGTTGATAAACAGCATCAGGAGGTTTGGGAAGTGAAAGCGACAGAAAAATATAAGCATTCAGTGCACATTCAAAACATCACAGAAACAAACAAAAGATCTGCTACAGAATTCAGTACATGAGCTACCATTTACTGGCTTCTGAAGGTAAGCCACATTCACCTATTAACATCGAGATTTGGAATGCCTCTTTAAACACAAATACTAGGTTTTAATCCTGAACTGAGGAGTGATTGTTTCTTCTGAAACAATTACAACAAAGCCTTAAATTGTGCTCCTAACAGAATCTGAAACTCGAGTCCCAAATAGCCCTGACCCATGAGATTTCGTTTACTAACTAGCACAGGCTGAAAGCCTGGCACTCTGTGTAGGCAGCGCCTAGCAGATTTTGAAGAATCTATTTTATTGTACTCATACTTATCATGTAAAATAATATTGTAAATAGCTTGGCCATAATTCTGAAGTTCTTCAGACAAGTTATATATATAAAAAAAGAGAAAGTCTTCATTTTGTAAAGGTATGGGTGACATGCTTATAATGAGATGAGCAGTATGAAACTCCGCAAGATTCTGAAGAATCTGGGATGTTTTGTGGGGTTTTTTTTAATGTACTTCTTAGTGCTCAGGTAGAAACAATAAAGTATCCCCTGATCTCATCATATCCTTCCAAGTAGTGGAGGCTGTTGGATTGTGTTTCCTGCAGCAAACTCGGCAGTGACTTTATTGCTTTAATTACTGTTTATTTTCTATGAAATACAGTCTTCTTAACTTGGTCTTTCTTGACTAAAATAAAATAAAATAAAAGCCTAAAGGCTGAACTCCTTCAGAAATATTTAAAAGGAAGCAAAGCTATTTGTGGTTAGTATTTTACTGCTCAGATATTTTAAATATGAACATGGTTTCCTCACAAATTTATTTCATCTTCTGAAGGGAAAATGGTTTCTGGCTGGCAGTAGACCCCAAGCATTTATGATACAAAGGGGAATGCCTTCCTTTCTGCACAGCATCTAAGATGACAGATAGGTTGGTTCTCATGTTCTTCCCTTGCAGCCACAAACATGACCTGAGACACATGGTTGATACATGGGGTCTGGCTTGAGTCTTACGTGTAATACCAAGGGCATGGATGTGGTTGCTACAGCTTCAGTCAGAAGGTACACGGCAGCAGAATGGAGATGGGCATGTCTCAGGTCATGTTTGTGGCTGCAGGGGAAGGACATGAGAACCAACTTGCTTGTTATGTGAGGTGCTTGTGCCATACCACTGAGCAGGTTTGGTGGGATGTCTGCAGCATGCTCTGTCTCCTGATGGCTCGGTCTGATCGGGGATTACTGCTGTGGTGTTTGCTGAAGAAAAGAGACTGTACTTACCATAGTAGTTATCACATGAGGCATAACAGCTCTGAAAAGACATGACTATGAAATGCTAGCTATAGAAGTAACACAGAGAGAGAGCTGATAGTCAATGACATTTTGAATGACTCCTGTGCAAAGCACCTAATATTCTGCTGGAACCATATTTGCAGCTCCATGATGCTTTCTTCTGCTTGCACCACAAAAAAGGAAAGAGCAGGGATTTTTCTAATGAGACTTGATTACCATCTCCCTGCAACTTTCTTGCTCTTCAGCCATGGAGTTTTTTAGCATTAGCCTGCAGAAGCAGCTACAGTGGTACTCAGTACCACCACCATTTTTGCTTACATTAGATTTACATTTCATTTCCAGCTTCAAAATTAACTATTAGCAAAATGTTCGCAGCATAAAAGAAGTTAGATGGCAATGTACATCAGGGTTCGAGAAATGGGGGTCCTGTACTGTAGCTGTTACTTTGTGTGATCTTAGAAAAGGGGAAGACAAAGACAGCTTTACAAATTTTGTGTGCATTTCCCATTATTGTGTGATTCTAGATTCTAGCACAGTTCTGACATGGTTCTGACATGTTACAGAGAATCTTGTTGAGGAAAAAACTCTAAGTTTCTTCTATGGGCCATAAGGGGCACATTTGGAAAGTGGATAAATTGAAAGCAGTTTCCCAATAATATTTTTTTTCTCTAAGTCTAAATAGGTTATCTTTCAATGTTGACAAGGACTAGTCATTTACAGATTCTCTCTATAAGTTCCTCTTCATATGGCTTAAATTTCTAACAGCAGCATGCTTCAAGGTTAGGTAATACACTAACACTAATCGCAATCACTGTTAGCAAAAGTGAATTGAAAGAGGATAAGAAATATGAGCTATTTTAGAGGCAATAAGAGGCAGAGCTCTTCACTCTCAGAGAAAAGCCGTTTTTAGGAGTGAGTGGCTGACCTGGTTAAAATTCTCTGTATCTGCATAAACATCCTTAGAGCTACCTGACTTCATAGTTTATTACATTCATGTAGAAGCTTTAAATTGTAACTCTTTGTGTGGAAAAGAGCTTATTTTATAGAGATTCAGTGTTATTTGATGTGCAGTTACTCAGTATCCAGTGTTCACTCAGAGTCAGAAATCCTCTTCAAGACAGAGACAATGTCATGGCTAGCAAGCCAACTATTTTTCCAAAGTAATTACATCTGTAACTGTAATTAAAAAATAAAACATCTTGCAATATGTGGCATATATTTCTCACTGCTTTACCAAAACTTTTGTGTACAAGCTTTACTTTAATGCATTTTGAAAGGGTCATTTCAAATATAATGAAGTACATCCTTAATGTAAATTTTTTCTGAACTCTTTGTCAGAATGGCAAGAACTTCCAAACACATCCAAAAGTCCTGTGATCTTAATCAGAGTATATATTTCTAATCCACAGAAGTGTTTTAAAATCCCACTCAGTGGTCCTTGTTTTACTGTTGTTTTGCATAGCTCACAAGTAGTTTGTAAACATCTTCTTACATTTTTTTCTGCGTGCATAGTCGGAAATTGTGGGCAATCAGGCTGCAATAGTTATCTTAGTCACGGAGCTCACACACATTACAAATAGGTTGTTAAAGTAATTCAGGCCACCTTGAGAATAAAGTACCATTTAAATGGAATTTGAATAATACTGTCTAATCCAATGTGCTGATAATTTTCCAGTTTGAGGCAAGTATTTCTTGAGCTTGTCGTCTTTACAGTATTTGGTGTTATACAACAACTGAAATTTGGATGTAACTGCTGAGTACTAAATTAGGTACTTGGCACTTTGTCTTCTAGTACATGAACATAATTTCAGAACAGCTCATACTGAGAGAGAGGAAAAATAGGGCAGAGATTAGCAAAATCATGCAACAATTTTTACTTAATAAGGTAATACTTAAAACCTTTCATAAAAACAAATATTGCTGAAGAATATTATCATATGCTAAGTTACTCTACATAAAATCTCACAAAATGTGAAAATTTACATTTCTATATATAATAAAAAGATAAAAAACCCTTCCCTTAGAGACTTGTAGCAAATTTTATCTTAGCAACTGATCCTTTCTAAAGAAAAGATAGTTAAAATCCCTCATATTCTTCCCATGTACCAGTGAGCAGATTGAAAATGCAATGTGCTATGAATTAAACTTCTAGTTTTCTGAGTCTTGACATGGCAGCAAATTGTCCTAATGAACTTTCCTTCTTAACATTCATGAGCATGCTAAGCATGTGCAGTCAAAACCAGCAAGTTTTTAAACCTTCCTTAGGATAAACGGGCCCCACATGTTTTCATTGACTGGCCACCTACGAGCCCTCGCAGAAAGAGGTCCCTACGCCTGTTGGTTGTTGTCACCAGTGCCGGTGCCGACTCTTCTGCTATAACCTCAGCACCCTCTCTAGCTCAAATGAAGCCCTTTTCTGAGCTCAGACTTGCTGGTCTGTTTCTCCCTGGAGTCTACACTTCAGTGTTGTGCCATAAGAGAAGCAAACAGCCTGCTCAGCTTTGCCTCCTGCTAACAGGACAAACTTTGTTATGCATTTCTCTGTTTAGGTTTCCTCCCTACCTTTGCTTCCTACCAAGCATGCTCTGGGTCTAGCTCAAAGTGCTCTCACTGCACCCTTCTGCCTACCCATGCCTGTGTCGGTACATGTCTCTCCAGACAGACCTCCTCCGTGGGGGGCCATCTCAGACAGACTTTGATAAGCCCTGACTTCACTTTCACCTGCCCTTCTTGCCACTGCCTTTTTGCTGTGCATTTTAATTTGTGCTGCTACACAGTGAGCCAGGCTGGAGAAATAACTAAGATCAAAACCAGCTTCTTTCCCTCCCTGCAAAGTTGATTTATCCAGCACTTCCATCAAAGGAAATATTCATCAAACTCTAGCCCGAGTTAAAAAGTAAATCCTTCCTGTTAAGTCATACATGCCCTTCCCCTACAGTACTCAATCGGCCCATTGTGCTTTTCCTGGTATCAGTCCTTCTCTTCAAACATTTTCCTGCTGTCTGACTAATTTGATCAGCCAAGGCTTTCTAGGCTGCTTCTGTGCCATTCTTCAAGTGGCTTCCCCTTGATGCGACAGCAAAGTTCAGGGGTCCTCCAGTATTCCAGTCTGTGAGTGTGCCAACCTCTGGCAGAATGCGGCAGATTACACCTATGCTGTCATATTTAGTAACACAGAAATGTTTTGACATCAACCAGAATTTCTAAGTTGCACAGACATTTCCCTGGCAGTATGTACAACTCCTTCCTTCATTCTTTTTTAAATTTTCAACCCCTTTTAAGAAATTAAACCATTTTTGATAAATCAGGAAGAAAAGTCCTTTCATAATTCTTGTTTCAGTCCTGCTAAGCCTCATCAGTACAATTAGTGCTTATTTCAAGTTGACTATTCATGTATTTAAGTTGCTTGTTTCAGTAAAATATTGGCAGAACTAGACTTACTTTTTTGCACCAGAGTGCAAATCTTGTAATCAGATCTGAATAGGTTGCCTCTAGCAACAAGGAGCCCTGTTCATTTCAAATATTTCTGTAGCTCCACTGTCAGGCCTGAACTTTAGATCACCAATAAACCATACAGATATGTGAATGATATAAAAGATTTAAAAGCAGATTTCCATTTACCAGAAGTCTTTTAGAACAGCACAATGTGCTGGATGAAAGATAAGTCAAACCAACAAACCTGTCTTTGGATATCTCTGTGCTGTAAAGCGTCCATTTCAGTCCAGACCCAAGTTGCTCTTACCAAAGGCAGTTTCCTTCCCACAGCCAGTGTATGGGATCCATCTCAGATCAGAACTGAAAATGCTTGGCATTTCTCTGCTTCTCACAGGGAGCAGGACACAGATATGCAGCTTTGAACATTTGCAGCAGTTAATCTGCAAAGCAAAATAGAAAATAAATAAAACCCTGAGTATTTTTGTGTTGTACTTGGTAAATAAAACATTGTATTCGGGTTTAGTCTGGATTATGCCTCAAAATTTCCCCCCTTCAATAAATTTCAAATTTTTCTATTCTAAATATTAATGAATATCTCTAATTTTATCAGTGGCTGCCATGCATTTTTTCAATTACGTTTTTAGGCTTCCCTGGCAGAGCATGCCTCCCAAAGTCGTTAATAAACTACAGTATCCTGAGTGCTGAGTTGCTATACAATCTTTTAAAAAATATAATCTCCATTTCTAATTTCAGGTTTAAATGCGAAAGGATAGATTTTTCTCACTGCTTTACAAAAAACATTAAAAGAATCAAAAAGAATCAAAAAGAAATGTTCTAACATGTGCAAAATGTTTGCCATTTGTCGCAGTAAAAGGATTGTAGTTTTTGATAAGATCATATTCTCATTTTTACTATTATAATAACAATAAACACCGGCAATAATATTTATATAGATATATATAATAGGTATAACAAGGTTACATCCAATCATAAGGAAACTAAACAACGTAATAAAAGCATAAGATTATTTTACATTATTAAATCAATAAAGCAGCTCTGTGTTTTGGTAATGAAAACAGGATGCACACAGTTATCTTCCAAATAATTGTAATATAGAAATCATACTTTTTTAAATTCTAACTGTACATAAAACAGTTCCTGCATTTGCTTGCCAACAGATTTCACATATTTTTTGCTGGAGAGGGAAATTATTTCATAATGGTTTTGAAAGCTTAGTCATCTGTATACTGTTCCAACAAAAATTCACTTTCTTGTTATTGATGTAGAGGTTTTCAGTTGCTCAGAAAAGATAAGAGGCTGCTAAAATGTTAGCACAAGAAGAAAGGGAAACAGCAGTTATGGTCACATTGTTTATGAACTTCACAATAAAGTATGGCTGATGTTGGCAACTTTCATTTTGGCACTTCTTAAAAATAGCTACAAACGAGAGTACTGCACAAACATAATGAAGATTTTGTTTATTTGGGTTGTTGCAAATGAGAGATTAAAAATAAGTATCTTTATAGCAGGAAAGTTGCAGTGGTGGAACCTTGTGCACAAGAGAGAGGAAGGTGTGCTAATCAGCTTCATGTCCTACGTTCAGATCCCTGATACAGCAGCAAAATGATAATCCTTTCCTGTGCAGCACAGGAAGATATCACTTCCAATCTGGACATCAATATGAGAAGTGTAATGACATCTCAGAGCTGGTGCTGATAATTAGGAAGCTAGAGGGACTGATTTACGAGGAAATGGCATTGATTAAAATTTGCATTTAGAGGACGTTGTCGCAGAGGATCACAGCGCTCTTCTTGTGTTAGACCAACATTTTCCAAAGCAAGCATGAAGGGGCTGCTGTGCTGTGGCCTCCAGTAGTCAGCAGATTTTCTGAGCAGGTGTTTAACAAAGCCAAAGCCTGCTGAACACCCTTGTGCTAAATACTCTGGGAGGAAGTGGTGGGGATTTAGCTGAAGCACCAGACACATTACTTTTATTTGTAAAAACACTCGGGCAGCCTCTTCACTTTGTTTCCATCCAGGTGCCTCTGATTTAAACAGCTCAAAGGCATAAATACAGTGACAGGAGTGAAGGGTCATTAGGTTTGTATAGACGCTACTGATAGTTCAGCAGACTGTGTACTTTGGAACGCCGAACAGAAAAACAAAACAAGCACTATGCCACTACTTCCCCTAAAACCTCAGGAAAAAAAAATTGGCTGAATATTAATGGCACTACAAAAGATGAAAGAATGCAGAAAGAAAGAAGTGGCTATAGAGATGCTTGATTGAAACTGCAATTGGGAATTGCAATTCAAAGGGTAGTTGCATCAGCCCCTGGCTTCAGAGTCACATCCACCACCAACAACACATGAAAAGAAGAATATTGTGGACTGGGGAGATGCAGGTATGTGATTAAATGTAAGCTATATCCACACTCTCAAAATGGTGAGTGAAAGTCACTGAGAACTTTCCATGATTTTACCAAAAATTACTTGGAAGATAAACATTTACCAAAAGGAAGAACTTGAGAAGGACCTGAAAAAATAAAGCATTTAGGGATCAGCCAGGCTTCTGACAGATTTATTCTGTACAACTCATACTCCCATGGTTTCTCCTGCCCCCACCAGTAAATATCTCCTGTTCCTCCCCTTGTTACGCAGAGTTGTGGTAGAAATGTTAAGACTGTGGTGAGCTGCGAATGAATGGGAGTGCCTGGAACAAAGGGCAGGAGGGGACACAAGGGCCCACATGCTGCTGGAACCCAGATTAGTGGGTCATCAGGATGCCAGCAGACTGTGCAGTTTTTAAGCATATCGAAGTCTGGAGACAAAGGAGAGTGAGTAAATCCTGATGACTCACAGAGAGGGGACAGGATGGAGAGACTGATGACTGTCAGCTCCTAAATGGTGTATAAAAGGCATATCCAAAATCAGCACATGGAGCTCATTGAGAAGATTGGAGAAACTGAAGAAAAGCTCAGCATGCAAATGCAAATCAACTCAGCTAACAGAAGAAAGGAAATAATATCAGCTATAAAAATAGAAAAGTATTATAGAGCCTTTACATTGTTTTCCATGGCTTATTCTGTGGAATAACTAATTTGTATTAATGGAAATGAAGACATTGCAAAGTATTATGAGATAACCTTGGAGAAGGAGAGCTCAGCCTCAGCACACAAGTAGTTCTTTGCAGTGAGATGGGTTTTTATGCCCTAACATAGGACCAAAGGCAGCTGTGACTTAGGAATAAGTACATATATCAGAAGATCTGGCACATAAAAAGACTTTATGCTGCTGCTGCTAGTAATTATAGTTTGCTTTTATTTTGGAGCAGATGCATATAGGTCATTGCTTCGGTGAAATACATACTTCAGTAATAAGTTTCAAATCTCTCAGGTTCTCATAATTTAACTATTGTTAATTATTTAGCAATTATGCTGATGAAAGGTTAAAAATTATTGCAGAGACATTTCTTCAGTCAGGGGAAGGAGAAATGGTTTAAAATTAAATCCTTGCAGTTGGTGCTTGATGGTAATGACATGCTATTTTTGTGTTACTGGAAGTAACAGTTGATTACTTAGAAACTTCAACATTGGAAAGTGGTCTAGAAAAGTATGGTGAGCTAAATAACAGACAAGCATTTCCACTGAGAGATCACTACATGGTAGAGGCCTACAGAAATAAAGTTTGCAAATGAATATCTTGATGAAAAACCACCACACGAGGTTTATATGTTGGGGTTCAAATGTTAAGTAGGCAGAGACTCCAGATAGGAGTGTTAAGAGAAACTTCACCTTTCTAAGAAAGGACAAGGTATATTTTCGTGCATTACTAATGCAGTAAGTCATGCACATTTAAATGAAAAATAAAAGTAAGTTAAGTCAATAGTGGGTGTAGTGTCTTTTAAAAGTCATACCTGAACTACAATAACTTCTGTTAAATTGCAGATTTTCTTGTCTTACTTTTTGAAATTTAACATAGTTTAAGGAGTGTAACTACCACATCCTATCAGCCATTTCGGACTGCAAAAATGAAAACGAAATCTATTTAATTTCTCCCACAAACAATAGCTGGTATCCAGGGTAGAAAGAGAAGCCTATATTTCATGATTTCTTCCACTCTTTAAAGGAAAGTCAGAACAAATGAGCCAAGCCTTATGCCTCAAAATTAATAACTCCAGAACATTTCAGAGCAAGAAAGCATCTCAAAGCCATCAGGGATCCCTGTGAAGAATATCCTGCCAAGCACCCACACTTGGAATGAGGAAGGTGTGTTTTAAGCACCTTTACCAATTGCATCCCTTACCCCAGAGGGAAGTAGAGGGGAGGAATGTAGCCCGCTCTCAGAAATTGATCTCAGGCTGCCAATCACTCCTGGTGCCTTATTTTAGACATTATAAAATCTCCATTGAAAAATCTTCACTCTTTTGAGTGTGGCAGAAGCATTTAACATAATGCTGTGTGCTGCAGACAACTGTGAGGCAATTGATGACCTTGTACATGTTAGAAACAGCTAGAGGATGTGTTCAAGCTGTAGAAAGAGGAGAGGTATCAGCACATATAATTTCAGTAAGAACAGATTTGAAGATTCAGTGATGCCCTGCAGTTTATGGAAGTACATGGCAACATATGGAATTTCTCAAATATCTTTGAGTATTTAGTAGAGCTTACTATCAAAAGTTAACTGCAACATATTTTAGGAAACACCGTGTTTACGAAGATGGGGAAATACAACCTTTCTGTCAGGGTTTTACTGACAGCAAAAATAAATGAGTTCTAAGTTCAGAAGTTTCTAATAAACATCATCTTAAATTTATACCCTGGAACTTGAAAATATAAAACTAAGTGAACTAATTATTCCCATTTGAAAATGACAGATGAACTTAAATATTAGAAAAATATTTCACTGAAGCAGGGAAGAAGAAGCAGTGAGGGAGAAGGGAAGTATTTAATACATAACCACTTCTTTCCAGAAGTGCAAGCATATAATGTATAGTCCTTGCTTTCATCTCTTGTGCTGGGCCCTGTGGCTGTTTTATTCACCTTATGGTAACACCTCAGTCTTGCAGGTTATGGCTGTTGGGCTGGGGGGATGTGTTCCCTATGCTGCTGAGGAGCAAGGCCCACAGCTTCTGAAGCTCCATGGGTCCAAAGCTGATCATCATTTGCCATCTCTGCTGGTGGATTTAGCCACTTGCCTCGGCTGCTCTGTTGCTCCAATTGGCCTTTGCAGTTCCAAGCTCAGCTGAGTAATCACTGCTGCTCTGCTACGGGCACCCGCTCCTCACTTCCCTCTGCTCCCCAGCAGTTTGTCTGTAACACACAGGGCTGCACAGAGGTCTTTGCTGCTCAAAGGGAGCTTACTAAATAGACTTCCTATCCTGCCCTGTCAGTCTACAGTGTTTGCACCCTAAATCACACTTATCTGAGCTGATTTGCCCTGATGTATGCTCAGGATTGCAACTACACAATTTCACTCATGTTATGATGCATCTGCTTACTACAAGGAGAAATGTCTCACCTTGTACACCAGCAGCAAACTGTGTCTCAGAGCCGTCCCTTTGTTCCTCTCCTGCTGCCAGATATTAACAGCTCTCCTCCTCTTCTGGCAGGAAGGCAGCTCTTCCCTTCAGGCCACAACCATCAGGACTGCATTTGTCTAAAATGAGAGAAAACTGTAGCCAATCTTCCTGGTTCTTTCTTGAAACAGCAAAAGAGCAGATAAAAATAAATGGATTGACTGAAACCTTATGTGAACATAAACTGTGGTGCAGATTAAGAAGCCATTTTGGTCATAATAATGGTAGGCAGAGTTATCATTACATTTCATTGCTTTTAATGAAAACTTTCTACTGCATTTATATAAATGGGGTCATTTCATTTAAGCTGAGTTGTGTCTGTCTGTATTCTTCTGTGATTTCTAGCATCCAGAGTTTCAGGGCAAATATATCTGAACTGCACCATAACCTTCCTTTTCTGGTTGGGCTTGATTTTTTTTTTTTTTTTTTTAATGTATTAGACAACCCAAAGCTCCTCGAAGTTCTGATAGATTTTTTTAAAGTTTTTCCCTGCTCTTCTCACAGTGTTCATCAACTGGGAACACATTCCTCATTCTTACTCATGTTCAAAAGCTCCCACCCATTTTCACTTTAGAAAACATTCCCACGTGAGGTTTGTGGTCTTGTGGGTTTGGGGTTTTTTTGTAGCATGGTTTACTTGGGGTTTTTTGAGATACAACGTCTCTAAAATCAAAACAGTAACCCATTATCTGTGAGATGTTAGACATTAGTGACCTGTAAGTAGCACTGTTGTTCTGGGGTCATCTAAAGCACATACGAGTGCAAGCAGCAGTTTCAGGTGAGGTTTTTACATTATTGAATTTATCTGTGTAAACTTGCGTTAGAAATTATCTTCCAAACAACAAACTAGTAGTACCTGCTGAGAGGCTTCAAGGGTGAGGCAACATACCTAAAATGACCCCCATTTGTAGGAGCATAGAAATTAATAAACCTATATTTCAAGGAAAAATAAGCCCAGACCTCTGTTATCTTAAGCTTGGTATCCATGTGTCTCTAAAAGTTCCGAAGCCTCTCAAATTAGCACTGCTGGAAAGCAGGAGAGCCAACAATGTAGTCAGTAACTAAATCCTCCCCACATTCCTCACAGCTAGGTTGGAGCAGATCTAAAGTATCCTCTCAGCCCCAAATTACTATCTAAACACAAACTGCTAGTCAGCATTCTGGAAAAGGTGCTATGTGCTGTGAGTGGCTTTTCATCTATTTCTATCTCACCACACACTCTATTCAAACATTTTCTGTTTGTCTCATAACACATAAAGCATGGCCGCCTTCACACTGTAGAGTGGGGCTGAACTATTTCAAATGCCCACAGGACTTCAATTATCCTCCTTGCTCTTCTGCAATGATTAATGCTTTGGAAAACACAGTTGCCCTGGGATGGCTGGAGCAAATACCCACATGTCTGCAGACAGCTGTAACCGAAGGCAGGAGCAGAATCACTAAAGCTCTGCTGACTGCAGTGCCCAATCAATAATCCACGGCAAAAGCATCACAAGCTATGCAATACGCCATGGGGGCTGACAGTGGCATTGCTAGCAGCGGGATCCCTCATTGCAAATCCTGCTTTGGAGAGTTTAGAATATTTGGAGTTTTGTTTTTCAAAGCACCTACTTGGGATCCACAGAGTAGAAATATGAAAGGGAATTTGTTGGGTGTATTAATTTGGATTGCTCCATCTCCATAAAATTGTGGTTTTCCCAAAAGAAAAATTCTGCTTGAAAATTAACATGAATATAAATTTTGTTGTCATTAAAAGGATTAAAAATATACATAAGATTTTCACACAGCGTTTTACACCTACAGGAATAAAATCATATGTGTCAGAAGACTGTATCTGCGAAACAACAGTATGAATTACAGAGATGTAGTTATTTTGTAAGAATCCTTCAGATTCATATATTTGTCACAAATCTTGATTTAGTAAGAGCCAAAGACTCATGGAAGAGAGATTTACTTTGGGGGCACCTAAAGGTAGTTTTGAACCCTTGAGCTGCATTTGGGACCGTAATATGGCAACACACCTGCTTGTAGGCACAGCACTTTTCAGTCTGTTTACATGCAGCCTCATCCTACAGAGATATAGATCACTATGCATCAATGCCACATCAAGGCTTCATGGATTTTGATAGCATAGTTTCAGCAGAAAGCCTTAGACAAGTAATATGAAACTCAGTGACCCCAGGGTTAGGTATGGCTTTTATGCATTCCATAATTCTAGTGGTTTTTATTTTCTCATTTTCCCATTTTATCTTATTTTAGTCTCTTTCCTGATACCATTCTCTGTCCTCTGCAAAGCTATTTCTGTCCGTCTGTTCCAAACGTTCCTACAATCTTGTCTTTACTTCACTCCTATTCCTCATTCTTTCTACATATTTTCTCAAATTTCTTTCTTTATCATTTCCACATTTCATCTACCCTCACCTTGTGGTTTTTATCCTCGTTTTTTTTTCTATTTTGTGCTTCTTAAGTCTCAGAGAGTTGTATGGCTACTTCCTGAGCCCCTTTAAAAATATTTTCTTCCTTGCCAGAGCTACGTCTCTGCATTGGTCTCATCCACATCTCATTGCTTAAATGCTAATTCATTGTTAGCTTGTAGAGAGGCCAAGCACACTGATGAGTCGACGTATACAAACAAAGAAAACTCCAATTAGATTCTTTAGCTGTAAATAACAATTTTACACTGATTAGGTTTTAAGAACAGACTCCTGATAAGCACAAGAAGTCTTCCTGGACATCTACCAATTGTCATTTGCTTGAAGTCTCCTCACAGTACTCACATTTTTTTTCTGATAAGTGCATCATCTCTCTGAACTACTGGCATTTCTACAAATATATTTGCTGATGGAATGACAGCTGCAAGCAATTCTGATAACACTAAATTAGCAGGAGACTGAAAATAATGTGCTTGTCAAACACCTTCCAGTCCCACTCCCTTTCTCTGAATGTTCAGGCAAGGGAATATAGTTTTTCCTCCTTTACTTTTCTGTGATTTGCATTTTCATTTGCTAAGTGTATTACGATGTCCTGTTTATCTTGGACTGCAGCATCAAGATCTTTGTACATCTTATTCCCTCCAGTAATTTCCCAGGCAAGTATTTCCCCACTACACCTATTTTTTAAACAAAGACAAAAGATTTCTCTAATGCAGAAAAGTCACAACTGTCCTCAGAGAAAGCCAAAATCTTTCTAAAGAATAATTAATTTTCTAGAAACAAGTCAACAGAATGACATTGTGTGTGTGAACATGTGTTAGCAAGAAATAAAAGCTTCAAACCATATAAGCTCTCTCCTAGTTGATTGGAATAGTCAGAAAAAACAACCCAGTTCAACGCATTTCAGGGTTCTCATATACCATTCACTGCCCTCACCCAGGACTCCTGGAACCACTAATCCCAGAGAGACCTTTTAAATCGTTCCCCACTTCCAATCAGTGTATTCTTGGGGCTGGGAAGAAAGATTGCAATTAATAGAGAAACACAGCTTCAAACCAACCCTGCCCTCAGCAATGTGTTTATGATGACACATTCCCTTAAGCTAGTGCTAGAAATAGTTCATTATTTTGATTCCTCACTCACCAAAAGGAGCATGCAGGAGGCATGTATCCTTTTGGCTACCACTTCTCTGTTTGGTGCGTGGTTTCCATTGTGTAGCACCATCCAAGAGGGCTTGCAGAGAGGCTTCAGCTTCTTGGGAACACTGCCCAACCCTGTCCTTCTGTTCAGCCAACGATGACTGTTTCAGCTCTGTTTAGTTCTGTGACAAATGAGGCTCTCTTGGAGCTCATCCAAAATTGCTCTCATGCTCTTCAGCTTCCGGAAGAACCTTCACTTTGTTTGGAGTCCTTCTAGTTCCTCCTGTTCAAAAGCATCAGTAGGGAAGTGCTGAGCTGAAAGTTGATGCAGAGGAAGCTTTCTGAGGGCTGACTTTCTCTGTGTGCCAATAACTAAGAGCAGAGAGCACTTCTCTGTGGTTTTACCCCATCAGGAGTTCTGGGTAAATAGTTTATGCAGATGGGTTAGCTCCCTTCCTATTATTCTCCCTTTCAGTGAAAGATGAGAGTCATGAAGATTTGGCGCATGGGACTTAAATGAAGTTTTATGAAATTATATTTTTCTGGTTTAGAATAAAACCTGTCAGAAGGAAAAACAAACAAAAAGAAATTACAGGAGTTAAGATTCCCACAGCAGCATCCAGGTATTTTTTAAAATGTCATTATCCCTCCAGAGTTACCATAATGTTGTCAATACTGCACAGAGGTGCAGAGTTCTTTAGCTGAATCACTCTTGTCAGATGCTGTGTGCTCTATGAAAATTTCTGTTGATTCAAGGTCAGGCAAGTTCCCTCAATATTTATCTCTTACTGACTTGTCCAGAAAGTACCTCTAAGGTTTAAACTGGTCAACCACAGGTACATTTGAGTGCATTTTCTTCAATTTCCTCAAACATATATAGTGCTTACTTCCCTTTCTCCACTTCAGCATCCTCATGAGACATAAGCCTGCCTCCTCAGTATCCTCCCACCTTGGTCTGTATCACCACTTGCAATGTCAAGAAGCAGGATCAGCTGTAGCATTCTGGGCTGACAGAACATACTCTTATCCCCACATGGCTCTGCACCTTTTAGTGGCATGCCTGTGAACAGCAGTTGCCACATTTCTTAGGGGATAAAAAAAAGCGATTTTGGTGATTTTGCTTAGTGTCCTCTGAGCCATATGATTCCTTTTTAGGTTTTCCTGCCCACTTATTTTTTCAGTTCAGTTTTGACTCTGTGGCTTCTTCCCTTAACATAAGGCATGAGCTTTCAAGTTGCAAGTGTTTCTTAAGCCCACTCATTCCAGGAATTTTTTAGCAGGGCACCAAGGGTTTTTTCAACTGTTACACTGCATACATTCTCTTTCCCAAGTTATAAAAATACTGAGATTACTAGTTGCTTTATCTAATCTTATCTTTCCCAACCCACAACTTTGTAATCAAAGGTATTTGAAAAACAGCTGAACAGAGACCAGAAGGAAGACATATTTGATTAGGGCTGGCACTATGCAAACATAGCTGTACTCATTCTGGGCCAGATCCAGACTGAATCTTGTGGATTTACAGGCTCAGTTCAGCCTGGTGATGTTTGCACCATATTGTCTTCCGCAATATATAGACATATCCTCCCTCACCTAGGCAGTACTGCAACTATAGCTGTGCATAGCAGCCCTTGGACAGTATCCTCTTCTCCCTGCTTCACTTTCAGAGTTGCTTTTCTGTCACTGTCTCAATACAGTGGCTATCTTTACTTTTCTGTACTTTTAAAACTTGGCCTGACTGCTAGCATTACATTGGCATATCTGGGTCATTTCCTTTAAGCAGCTCCTAGCCCAGGTTCCAGGTCTTTGCTCCCTTCCTGCACAGGGTGAGCACTGCATGGATTGGGACGGTCAGCATCTCTTCCAGATGCAGCTGCGTAGCTCCTCCTGGGCTTCCTGGCTGCTGCCTGCTTCTTGCTCTACCATCAGCAATAGGGGATGATTCCTCTTAGAAATATTCTTCACTGAATTTATTAAAAATGTCATAACCACTGTTAGTCATGGCAGAAAGATGTACCTACACACTAGTTTGAACCATAGGAATTAATGGGAGTATGAGTCCACTGCTTAGGAGATTTATCATAATGGAAGCCATTTTAATCCTCTTGAGCCAGTTTAACCAATACAAAACATTCTGTAGCTAATCAGCAGGTCTTTGTAGTATTCAGACCCCAATAAATATTAATGTGATGTCCTAAAGAATGAGGTTTATGTTCCTGAATCATACATTTATTAAGTCAAGATTTGACCTTTTTGGAGATTACACAGGCAAACTCCTTCACTCTCTGCAAACACAGGCAAAAATCAATCTCCTGCAAGCATTTCCTAAAAGAATTCAAATGCCACATCCTACCCTCAATGGACACATTTGATTAAACTGAATACAGAAAGACAAAACAAATTGAACCATCCTAACCTAGCTACAATAAGTTAAGCACAATATCCATATCTTTAAAATGCCATTTATTAGTTTTGAATAATGTCAACAATTACAATTCTCCTCTTCTTCCTACATTAAGAGGACAATATGTCTATATATAATTTCTGCTAAAAATCTATATTAAAATCCTGCTACAGATACAATGTCAAACACATCCAAATTGGGAAATGCTAAAATGAAATCTATCAGTAGAGCAATTATTCACTGTCACATATGCATCCTGCTATTTTCCTCCCAAACTAAAGATCAATAGGGTTTTAACTCTTGCACTTCACACACAGTTCACTTACACAGAGTGAGTGATAACAAGATGGTTGTTGACCCTCACATGGAGCAGTCAGTAAACAACACCATGGCACCCTGTCTGCCAAGTGGGGACAGGGAACCGGCAAGGGCTTGCTGTGGAGATTCCTGGCTACTAAAAGCCCAAGGTGTAGGCTGCAGAGCTCAGGGAAATGAATTTAGAAAGGACAGCTGTGACACTTGAATAACATACACAGTAACTGTGAAGAGCCATGAAAACGAGCTGAGAGATTTCATTTTGCCACGAGAGCCACCTGCATTACATTCCCATAAAACTTTGGCTAAAGCTCTGGACTGCTGTATTGACAAAAGCAAGAGAAACTGCCAGCCTCCGTGGGCAGAAATATTAGAACTTGGCCACTGATAAGATTCATGATCTACACAGAAATATTTACAGAAGCTGGCAAAAATGAGGGTCCGTGTTCTTGCAACTTCTAGCCTACCCTGTTTTAGCATGAGCGTGCTGTGAAGTCCCACCACAGGTGCAGCCAGGTGTGACAAGGCTGCCTGTATGTCTTATTCAATGAGGTATAAATCTCTGGGAGAGGTAGTCCTATTGTGATAGATCCATTTCAGAATAATGCACTCCTCCCAAATACATTCTACCACTGGCTGACACAATGTATGCATAGCTGCGAAAATTTGGGATAAGAAAAAACATCTTTTATCAGGCCACCATTACTTTCAGTTTTGTTTTTATTTTATGGAAGGAATTTTTTTTTTTCCCTGAAAAGAAAGACCACCACAGTAATCAGATATGCCAATTGCACATCTGCAGCAATATTGCTACAGTTACTTAGCAACCAGTAAGAATTAAAAAAAGAAATTATGTAAAGGAAGAGAAAAATTAGAAGCAAATTGAGCTGAATAAAAAGAAAGCAAACACCATATTAACATTCAATATGCATAAATACATGGGGCTGTCTTTGCTGCATGCACCACCAACTGTTCAACAGTGTTAAATCAGCTTCCACTATTAAAATAAAAAATCAGTCTAACTTAGATTTGAATATGTGTTATCTAGAATCTTATGACTATATCCTCTTCTCTGTTTCATGTTAGGGGCAAAAAGACACAACAAGACGAAGAATGCTCTGTTGACCAACAGCTTTTGGAGGTAAGTACCATCCCTGCCACTGAGAAGAGAAAGCAACCTCAACAGGAATAATTTACAGGGAATGAAATTATGCCCCCTCTATTGAGTAAGAATAACCACAAACACTCATGGACTTTCTAGAGGATTGAAAACTTGGCTGCTGCAGAAGAAAGCACAGAGACACCTCTGCTGGCCAGTGAGTTTCATGTGCACTGTTAAAATCTGCTCATAGGGACAGACACATCATCATCCCCTTCTAACTTGACTGGATCCCTCTTCTTCCTCACGGCTCCCTACCAGCTCAGGCAGGATTTAAGGTTTTCCTTGATTTACTTTAAAAGGTGCAGATTTCATGTACGTTCTGGCATGAGGTGAACATAATAAAATTTCTATATGTTTGCCAATCTAACAACTTTTTGGCTTGACTTTTCTAATTTAGGAAGGAATTAATCATATTTTGAAAGAAATTACCGTCTTAACTACTGAAAGTAATGATGCTATGAATTATCACTCAGATTCTCAGCAGGAGGTAATTATGTTTATGATAATTTGAAAAATTTAGCACTGCAGTTTTCTTTATAAGTCAGCAGTGTTTCATCAGGAGACCATATTGTATATTATCTTTCAGTGCAAGAAGAGCCTGAAATATAAAATATCAGAGACCAAAATTGGTTTCTATACTTAATTATTACATTATTTGTTATGTTACATTTCAGCAAAAGTACTGGCAGTTACAATTCATTAATAATTTTCTGTGAAATCAAGTGCATTAAAATGAAAAAAAATAGTATTTCATTTCATGTTTTCCACTGAAATACTCTTTTGCCAGTAAACCCCACATACTTGCTGGGCTTTGCTTTCAAATTTGTTTGCAGGTAAAACCAGCTCAAAATAAAACATTCCTCAAAAACTCTCTATTAACTTAATTTTTTTTCAAAACTTTGGAACAAAAATCCACAGTGCTCTTCTACAGCGTTTGATGTGGTGTAAGTCTGCCACTATCATATTCTACATTTCCATAAAACAAGCTTATTCTTGTCAGATGCAAGAGAGGAATTAAAGGGTCTTTCTCAAGTATCAAAGAGAGAGAAAAGTTAGGTCAAAAAGGGATTCTGAGTTGGGCTCCTCCTAATCTTAAATTTCAGTTAAGTGTCAAGCTTTTTAAAGGGAATGTGCATTCATTTGCACTTGGCAGAATAAACCTTCTCCACTGAGATGCTGGTGCTAACAAGTACCCAGTATCAATATCTGCTTGCTGCTCTTATCCCAGCCCGTTGCTGCCAAGAGAAGCTCTCATTACCTTTGGACTTCAAAAATGGCAGTTTCCTCCAGTTTATCCTGGAGAGCAAGGAATGCCATACAAAGTTTCAATGAAGTGGAAAGCTGTGGTTTACAGTAAACAGAGGAGCAGAACAGGACTGCAAAAGCTTGCATGGAAATAGGAGCATTTTAAGAGGTTCAGATGAGGAATATCAATGCATAACCATCTCTTCATTAAGTCCTTTGAACACTGCAAGAATTGTCACTGAGGTAGTGCAGGTGTGACTTGCATATTCTCTACAGCAATGGCGAACATGAAAGTATTACTGTGAGACTGAACAGGGCAGGTCGAGTCCTTCACAAGAGGTACAAGCAGCTGACAGATTGGCTTTCAGTGAGATGATTTCTCACTGAGATGATTCTCAGTCCCATAAACCTTTAGCCACTTGAGAGAGAGATCTTTCTTGATTGCATCTTTATTTAAATCGTGCATTTGCTACCCATCCTACATAATCATGTGGAGTTTTTTCTCAGAATATCTATTTTCCCTTTTGTTACTTGCAGCTGGATTAACCCTGAAAGGCCTGAAATTCAACTGCATTTAATTACAAGAAAACAGAAATAGACCTCCATATAGGCGGGTAAATAAAGTACAAGCATCCTAGTGGGAAACAGGTGCTCTCCCTGGACTATTGAAACAGAGAGAATGGTTTGAGTTCTGGGCTGGTATTCTGCCAGTCATGTTTAAAGCCAAGACTACCCGCAGCTGGTTTTCCTGCCACTCTTTAAAGAGAGTTCATTATCTCTTCTTCACATCTCCACGTCTCACTACAAGCCTTTAATTAAGAGAAGGCTACAACAGACTGTTAAAACTTTCCTACTTTAGACTTGCCTTTCATCTTCAATGATTAATCCTATGAGTGAGGCTTGCTTATAGGGCAATAACTCAGACAAAGTGAGGGTCCTCCTTTGCTCGACAGGGCAGGTGGAGGGACTGCCAGTACAAACTCCTGCTTGGTAGGAAATGTGTTGGCTGTGAACTTGGCAGCCTCTGATGGTACTCAGGATTGCAGGAGGGCAAGCAAGCCGACTGAACAGTGAAACCTCTACTGACTTGTTCGGGTGTCTCTGCAAAAAAGTCGCTATGGGGCCTCAGGAGGAACACAGACCTTCTGAGTTGAAGGGACCCACAAGGATCATCAAGTCCAACCCTAAGGGAACAGCCCATATGGGGACTGAACCCACAACCTTGGTGTTATCAGCACCATGCTCTTGTCAACTGAGCTTCAAGCTTATCACCCAGATAAACATCTGTAGGCAAGTAGCAGACAAAGGTAATTTCTAGACTTGCAGATAAACAGTCTCCCTCAGTCACGCCAAGCTATGTTTGTGCTATTTACTTCTGAAATAAAAAAAGTAAGAGAAGCAAATAATGTTACATGCTGGTAAGTAAGTGTTAGTTACCAACTAAACGTATAAAAATTCCACAGACCTTGCCACCCAGGAATTACATACTTTCAACAATAAGGGTGTGATTTCAACATAATTAAATCAAGAAAAGGGAAGTTGTATGTCAATTATCACGATGAGAGCTGTGTCCAAACAGTTTGACTTGGACCAAAACGCAGACAATAACTGATGTGAGACTGCTTCCCAAAGAATCAGCATAAGGACACATAAGAAGCATTATCAGATGTCTTGTTTTATTTCTAGCCAGCCCTGGCTATATTTCAAGCCAAAAGAGTCTACAGGAAAGGACTTTTTCTGTGACACAGAGGCTCAGGCAGGGTTCTACCCACAGGGATGCCCGTTTCAAGTTTTAATTATCATTTAAGTTTTTCTTGCAAAAATTCTTTAGGAAATTAATCACTTTTCTTCTTTCAGTTGATACCAAACCAGACAGGTCAATACTTATAAAGAAACAACAAGTCAATAAAGCCCAGCTCGTTATCTCTCTGTTCAAATGATGTATCTAGTAAATAATATTGCTACTTCTGTGCATTTTCAGTCTGATCATGGTCAGAGTGAATACTCTTGGAGATGAAAGGGTTATTTTTTCCTTCTCAGGCCTGAGTGGCAACTTTCCTGCTTTTCTATGGCAGTACTGTAAGATAAAACACAAAAAGCAGACTGGCAACATACCACTATAGTCTGTGAAAGACACTAAAGTGATCAAACCATTATTCTGCTACAGGCCATGTGCCTGAGTGTAGTGTTAGAGGCCTCATGTCAGCTAAGTGCTGAGAAGCACAACTCATTCCACTATTCATCAAATATATATTATACAAAGGGGAAGCTCTATTTTGCTTACTAAAGATCCATCTCTAGAGGTATAATTTTCTTGATGGAAAACTATTTCACTCCAGTACCTGTAAATGAAGGCTCCTACCTGTAAGTGAAGGGCCTTTTGGAGAGATGGCAGGGGAACAGCAGAAGATCTGGTCCTCATAAAATCACTTGTTGAGATCAAGCTGACTTTGAAGCCTAATCCCAGTCTTGAAAGGTGGAAAAAACCTCTTCAGAACTGAATTTTAAAAAACCAAAACAAAATAGTTAATGCTAAAAATGGTTCACAGTTTCAGAGTGAGGAAGGCCTATCTTTGGACAAGTGAATGAGGATTCAGAAGGAGGCCATGATGTTTGAGGTACAATGCTTTACTATTTTGTATTTTATGAAAGCATGGTGCTAGAAAGCTTGGTGAGCAGGCTTTGTAAGCAAGGGAAAGTAAAGTGCTGGGTCAGATTGAAAATCTACAGAGGTTGAAGACCTTAACAACTGGGGACCGGACCAAGGGTGAATGGCAATTAGGAACAGATGGCAACAATTTCAACCAAGGGAAAAGGATGATAAGAGTTGATGACTCCAGAAGCAGTAGGAAGAATCCCAAAAGCTGGATGGGCAAAACCAGGCAGATCTTTCTGGAAGAAAGATGAGATCATGATAGAATAGTTACATGGAGTACCATTTCTATTATTACCTATTCTCCTCTATCCTTCTGTCCAGCTCATTGCCCTCCAGAGGCCCCAAAGTAGTTTCTTACATCAATTTATTTGTCATATGCCTGAGCTGTAGGTTTTCTGGGACAAGATCATCTTTTCTGTGTGCAAGCAATAATGAGCACAGTGAAGGCCTGACTGCTGACTCAGACCACTTGAAATAAAAGTACTGGTAAGAAATACTGTGAGGGAGATTGAGGAGTAATTCAGTCTTATCACAGAAAAGCTGATGCTTCAGCCTCACCGAGAAGTTTTGCTTTCCCAACACTGTACCTTAAAAGCAAGAAACCAGATAGGTTATCATCTAAACTGCTTACAACCATTTTCTTACGTTCTTTGTGTTTAATGTAAGACAGATTTCTTGTCTGTTAAGGTCAGTTCATGTCAGGAGATTTGAAGTAGTGTCTTTTGACTTTGGAGGAAAGGCTGAAATACTTTGTTACAGGCACACAGAGCCATCTTCTTACCTGAAGGTATTTTACCTGCAATCATTTCCCATGAAGAGGAGAGGTGCAGAGCTAGAGACTCATAAGGTTATTTTCTAATGGCCAGATATGACTATTTCTCTTAGAAGTTAAATTGCATGGAAAATACACACCTGGGGTTTATGAAAAAGTAAAGTTCCAGGTAGAAGATGTTTTCAATCAACTCCTCGTGCCCAGCACAACAATCTTCACAGTATGTGCAACAGACACTGCTTTTTGCAAAGAGCTTGTGACTTTTGGAAACCCTTTGTCATACAGCTGAGTAGAGATCACTGCTGAAACCCATGGTTCACTTAGAAATATGTCAACTGCAGTAGCTATTCTGCTAGTGTCGAGTATTCTAAGCTTTGCTGTTATTATTTGAAGGAGAGTTCTTTAGTCCTATGTTCAAGACAGCCTTTTTGGTCAATCCAAAAACTGTGTAACATATTTTTTTTTTCTTTGAAAGACTGACACTTTAAAAGACTTCATGATTTAGATCAGAACCGTTCCATTTAATGGGCTGATGATTTAAGCCTTCCATAGTGGATGAATCATAAATGCTGAAACCTAGCACTGTTTTAGTTTTACTGTTATGATGGGCATCTGTACCGAGCAATGCATAAATAAAAGAATCCAAGTGATGGTGCATCATAAATATTTATTTCCCAAATTATGTTTCCCTATCCATCAGACAGACCTGGAACTGATGCTGAAAAATGTATTTGTGACAAACCCTTCCAGCAGCTGTAAATGAGCAATGGGGACATCTTGGGGTCTTTATTAATTTAAAGGTAGCGGGAAAGTGAGACTGAGTTTCTTAAAACTGTGCCCCAGCAGCTTTCCTGACACATTTCACAACATGAGCCAGACAGCTGTTCTCATCTTTCCTGTAGACAAAATAAACATGACTTTTCATATCAGTGCAACTTATTTTTCAGTTAACAAGCTGTCCCTCTAAGCCAAGAGCTGCCCTCGATGGTCACTGTCTGTAGATATCACTTCTGTGCCACCAGGTGTCTGGCAGGAAAAGGAGCAGAAAGGCTGTAAGAAGTTGATGTTCCTGCCAGACTGCTAGTCTGGGGAAACTTCACAGTTACCATTAACTCTTGAATTACTGGTATTTTCCAGAAAAAAAAGAATCCTTGATGAAAATACATTTATCTAACAGGAAGGCCACAAGCCCCCATTGTTATTTGAGCAGTTGATACCATATAATCTTTCACACTGGGGGCTTCTGGGAAAAAAAACAGCAAATATGCCACTCATCACTCTTGGTTTCTACCTTTTCCTGTTATGTATTTTTAACAGCATTAATTATTGTTTGGCCCTTGTACTTGAAATGTTCTCTATGAGTCAGGCTAAAAGTTAATACACATTAAATAATAAAACAGAAGCAGCCAATTAGTAAAAATGCATCCATGTACTGTGCAATGCAACCATAAGAGCAGCTGATACAGGACGTTTGATGTAATTACTGGGGCTTAGATGTCAAATGATTGAAAAAAACAGTAAATCAATGAACTGTGCTTATATAAAGATTATTAAAATCGAGAGTGGTGAGGGATCTCAAGGTATCAGTCAACACATTCCACTGCAGTGAGTAATTTTTGGCAAAAGTTTGCTGAGGGATTGTGAAATCTCCTCTGTTGTAGGTTTTAAGAACAAAGCCTTGACAATCTATGCCAATGCTTAGTCACCCGCACCATGAGAATTTTTTCCTAACAGCTCATTTAAATCTCCCTCGAACTGAAGCTTATTGCCTCTTCTGCTAGCCTCAGTTAGCAGAAAGAACAGGTTGTTTGATTATTTTCTGCTGGAGCCTTTCACAGACTTGGCATAGAGCAGATGTTGCATCTGATGAGGGCTGCACCCTTCCCTGACCCCATCCTGTGCAAATCACTGCTCTTGCAGCTCCTGTCCCTCCAGCAGCAGGGCTGAATGGGGGCTGCACCACCTCCAGGGGTGTAAATATCCTGTTCAACCCTGAGGGCAAACAGAGCTCTGCATATCCAGTCTCTGCTATCTAAGCCAAGACAAGGGCTCTCATTTACCTCTCCTTACTTGTAAGCAAAAATAACTAATTCCTGCTTTAGCTAGAGCTTGGACACAGACTTCACTTGCATATTGTGAGAATATTAATATTTTATTTCTTCTTCACCAATTTTTTTTTACCTATTTAAATCATAATTATAAAAACCTCCACATAAACAGGACTGATATGTTATTCAACCTTGGGAAAATATGTCAATGAAATAAAAAGTCCCAAACTCAGATTTTAAAGTTTAGGCTATTGTCCCAACACTAAAGAAATTTCTGAGATGTTCTCAGAGGAAGGAAGCTTTTCGAAGTTCCCTGCTTGCTTTCTTTTCCAGTTTATAGTCCTAATACTGAAGTAGTTGCTGACCTTTAGCTGTGATATAACAAAGTGAAAATGAGGACATTCTGATAGGAAAATGGAGCTATGTGTGTCATCATGTACAAATCATTAATACCGGTGCCCTCAGATAATTGACTAGCCAGGAAATTTTAAAACAAAGAGAAACCCAACTATTTAATTTCACTGCTTCTCTGTGAAGTGCAAGTTATTACATCTTTTAAATGAATGTTCAATTGACTGAGCAATCTCAAACTGGTAATTTCGTTGTGCCCTCAGCAGTGACTGTAGCAGGCTGAATGCAGCCCCAGCTTTGCAGTGTGTGACACACAGCAGGAGATGAGGAGGATAATATGAACGGCAGGGCTGTCACAGCCTCCTTTGCTGTGCACACATCTCCTGATCGACACCATGTGTTAGCAGACATCACATGGGAACTAGAAGCTAAACTGAACTTCCTCTGGTGATTTCAGGGTTGTTTCCATAAAGCAAAGAGAAGATAGCACATAAACGCACAATACAGAACAGCTAAAAGCAAGGTACTGAAAACCTTTAGGGTGAATGGAATCATTGTGTGAGACAGGGTAGAAATCTGGAGTATTTTGAAGGTCTGTGACAGTGATGACAGACTTCTCTCAGTAACTGACCTCCAAAGTACAGGAGGAGCAGGTTTGAGGAATGAAACAAAAGTAAAAGCACTAAACCATTTCTTAGTGAAAGGGCTTTCTCATGGCTTATACCTGGTGTTTTCCTTTAATAGCCTCACAGATCCAGCTTGGCAATAAAAGAAATAAATATAACACCCACAAACAGCCTGGCTACAGCTCATGGAAGGCACCTGTGGGGGCCTGTGGCTTCTTCCCTGGCCACTTTGGCAGGTTCCAGATGATGCTGGTGAGGGCTGCTCTGGGCAGGCCCCCTTCTTTACCCCCTTCTCCCTGCCTACTACAAGGTATTTAGAGGCAAACCCAAAATGTCTCTTCTGAAAAGAAATTATTCCACATCAAATTCATGTGGCAAATGTTTATCTGGAACACAGGTATTTATTACGCTGAAGCTTGTGCTCCTGGTTACTTAACATGAACAATGGTGGAAATCACTTGAATGGTATCCAAGGAGACAACTTCAGTGAACGAAACTAATTAATCTTCTCTTGTTGCTGTTTACAGTTGTTTTTGAGCAGGCAGTAACTGATCCTGTAGAGTCAGTTATGGCTCCTCCATACAGAATGCCTTACAAAGATATGTAATATATATCAGAGCTGGTTTTACCTCTTAAAATAAAGTCATTAAGCTTCTCCATTTCATTCCTGGCATATTATTTTCCACTCTTTGCTATCAGCCTCTAACTCACACTAGCTCCCCATGAATTTTCCTTTCGTTTGAGTAACATGGATATCACCCATATGATTCCACTTCTTGTGCGTTATTCCAATTTTGCCACCAGGTGTCATCAAAAGGCTCACCAGCACCGTGGCTCGTGCTTCCTGAAGGATTTGGGATCTCGGGCATGTGTGTGCGTGGAGAGGTGTATGGGGGGTGTCATTAGCTGCCCATAAAGTGACACAGTAGTAACGGGGCCACACTTCTGATTTCCCCATGGCTTTCTTTCTTCAGCTAGACTTTGCATTACAGCAACAGAATGCAATTTACACACTCCAGATGTTTGCACCATAGTGGGTGACACCAGCCTACCTTTGGTTTCACTAGGAGTTACTCCAAAGTTTGCCTGGATTTACAGTCCTCATAAGGAAGCCTGGAAGAAGTCTCTCTTCTTGTGCCTGGCCTTCAAGGCTTTTCAACCAACCACTGGAACTCCCACTTACATGAGATCTACAGGATGAAAAAACCTCACAAATTGGAAAGGCATCAGATAGGACACACTCATTCATCTCACAGTTTCACTTAAGAAGTGTTTACTCCCTCCTCTCCTCCTCGTAGATTGTAAAGTAGGTTTTTCTTTTTTTTTTTTCCAAGCAAATGTAGCGCTTCATCTTTGTTTTCCATCTCGCCCTCTGCAAATTTTCGTTTTTTCCAACAAAAAATATTCAACACTCTTTCTACCTATCAGAGTATACCTGCCCATTTCTGTAGGCCATTGCTTAGTTCTCTATTCTACAGTTCTCTATTTCTACATTAATTTACTGTGTAGGGGATTTCTTTCTTTTCAACTGGAACAGAAACTTGGATGAATTACAGTGTTCACCAGGGCTGTTAATCAGATACCTGACACAAAGGAATAAACTTGCCCTCACTTCACACAGGCAGCTGAGTACTGTGGGATTTGCTGTCTGCATGGGGGCAAAGCAAGTCTGGCCAGTGGGGTGCCAAGCTGGCACAGCCACTGCTCACCCCAGTGGCCCAGGGGCTGTGCCGTGCTGGCCATGGCCTGTATCCCACTGTGCCAGCTCTGCCAGGGTGGTCCCACTTTGTTGGCACTGGCCGGGTGAGTCACCAGAGCCAAACACAGAGAGAGGGTTCACCTCTCACGAACATTCACCTCACCCCTTCATGTTCTTACAGATCATCTATTAGCAATTTACAGAAAGAACATTGCAGTAAGGAAAGACCAGCACCACCAAAGTTTTTAGTGTTTTCAGACAAGCAAATCAGGTCCAATAAACAAATAAATTACGTATTTCCAAGTTTTTGTTATTTTGTTTCAGCTCATACAACATTTTAATTGATTTATCATCCCTGCAAGGTCTAGTTTTTGGATTTTTCCCTTTTGAGGTGGTTTAGTTGGACTTCATGCTGTCCAACACCTTTTAACTCAGCTGGCTTCTGGCTGGGCCAGCACATGATTCTGCTTCCCTGTGGGATTTGAGGGGAGCAACCCCATGTCTTCATTCGCAGTTATTCTTATGCAAGGCAAATAGCAATGCCTTCTTCAGTCAATCTCTATGGGGGTAGAAAGAAAACTGATTAAACAAGGCTAAGGAAAGTCTCGATCTAGACACCCTCTACGTTCCTCACTCTTGATGCCCAGATTTGGTAGCGAGGAAGGAAGCACACCAGGGAGGAAGGGGTCCCAAGTCAGTATTAAAAGGTCTGGGAAACTCTGGCCTGTGCATTTGTCTTGTATGAGATGGCTACTTGCATAAAATTCAGTCTCCAAAGAATTCCACAAGCTGAATTTACTGCTAAATATAACCCCTAGATTTCACACAGGATGGGTTATGATTAATATCCTGACTATTTGACCTAGATTCTGTTGACTGTAAAGTGCCACATTTAAATTTAACTTCTGAAGGAAAAATAATTGAATTGAAAAATCAATCACTAGGCAATTTCACATTCAGTTCATTTAAGGTCAAGTTATTGCTGTCTCAGAGAACAAAAGTTTTCTTAATGGATTGAGTTCAGGAGTGATGTGAAATTAGGCATAATTACATCCTGACTAATGAGTCTAAGTTGGCATATAGCAGGCATATTGAGAGATATGTATCCTTTTTGACTCACGTTTTCTTTGGACAAGAAGACAAGAAGCAGGAATTGCCGCCAGGGGTTTTGTATGGTTCAAAAGGCCACAGTTGAAGCAGACAATACCTATTTCCTTCCTGCATGAGGAGGCATCAGGCCAGGACTTGGCAGAGGGACCACAGGTCGCTTCCCAAGGGTACTTCTGTGGATATGCAGGAATTGCCATGCTAGATGTGATCTGCTGTGGCTGACTGTCCTTTGCAATCCATACGGTACCATTTCAACCATTCTGCACTTTTCTAGGGCTCTAGGGAAAGCCCTAATCCAGGGTGAAATCCAACGTGTTCTACTTGCTTCGAATTTTAGTCTTCTTCCATTGCAGACCCTGAGTTACGTTTGGAATTTCTGTAGAATATCTGTCATAATCCAGTTTGAGAAGTTCTTTGATCTTACATCTAATTGGTTCTCCAGCTCAAGGTGCTTTGGGTTTCCACCTATTTTTTCAAATTGTAATGATTGCATTCAGCAGAACATTTTCAACAGAATTTTGTAGTACTATGAAGCATAAAGATTTCCTAACTGCATCATGGCTATATGTATCTCCAGTGTTCACAGATCTTAGCCCAGTGTAACTTGGTTCCAGATTAAGTTAAATAATTCCAGATTTAAGGCTTTGCATTTTGGATTTGTGGCTTTTTCTTTCCAATTTAGTTTATGGGCTCTAATAAAGTAAAAAAGTATTTGCCTGTAAAAAAAATCACTAGTATTTTTAATACATCATGATAAATGTCAGTTCAGGTTAAGTTTTTAATATGTTTTTTCAAAAGTAAGATTTTATCATATACTATATTTTTAAATGTCTCATTAGGTTCTGTGGCAAACAATTTTATTGACTTATAACAGTAAATGCTGAAGTAATTAATTAATTTAGGATGTTAATCAGCAAAGTGCTTTACAAAAGTATCTTTTTCTTTTAATGATGTATTTCTCATTAGTCTGTGTTTTTAGGGAAGAAATGTTGGTACAACTGGCTCTCTTGATTAATTCTTGCATATGCAGCATTCTTAAAACACAGCCTTAGTAGACTCAGTTTTACAACTTAAAGCTGTAGTGTTAAAGGGAAAAAACCCTATATGCAAGTTTAACTGCACTCATCTTAAAATAACAGCATCTGGCCATAAGAAAATCCATCTATCTGCATTACGTCCTTTACTCTGAGATGCAGAATAAATCAAATATCCCTAGTGCAGCTCAACAGACAGCCAAGAGATTTAGACTTTTATTCCTAGTTTTGCATTTCAAGGTAGCATGAAGCATCAGAAAGAATTACAGATCGTTAGTCTTTATCTGCACACCAAGTCAGAATTGCTAATATACAGATTTTTGATTTTCTTTTGAGCAGGCATGCCTATGGGAGGAGCACAGCTGGTGAGACAGCTGCAGTGGGGTTGCAAGGATTCTGCTCAACAGAGGCTTACAGACTTTAGGGGTGCAATTCTTTCCAGTTTCCTTATTTCCTGTTTCCTTCATTCCTGGGTTAGTGAAGAAAAGGAAATTCCTTAGATGAAACTCCTTTGTGCAGATGTTCTATGACATTTTTGTCCACTGTATTTTTCCTTCGTCAGGAGATCAAGCAAAGGCCATGCCACAGACTGAGCTGTGTACTTCGTTCACAAGGCTTCTTGTCTCAGCCAAGGCTGTATCTCCAGGTGAAGGCATTGGGCAGATCAATAATGGTATGTGAGGAATCTTTAAAAATACAATTAATTACAAAATCAGATTCTACCTAATTAAAAACCTAAAGAGTTCTTCTAATTTAGTCATATTTTGGGAATAATAAAAATTATTTTCAGTACATAAAATTACATCTTAAAAAAGGAAACCAAAGAAGGTTGTTCAATGTGAAGTTTGCAGGCAACAGTAAGTCATATTTTATTTTCCTTTTGGTTTTTTGTTTTTTTTTTTGGTTTTTTTTAATCAACCTGAAAGCTTCTTAGCAGACTGAATATTTCTATTATAAACCTACATTCAGCTGTTCCAGGTGTGACAAGCTCTACTGAGCTTTCCTTTGGTCTGTTGTTATCCTCCTGGTATGAAGTCTCTGTGGGAATTTCAGAAATGCTTGGCATCAGCTCTCAATTCCTTACAATGCCTACAGAGAGACTTTGGAGCTCCATATTTACCGTCTATACTTTCAGTCAGTGCCAAGAAGAAATGCATTTCTCCTGGGGAGTGATGGTGTTAATTTTTTGGCTTTTCTATCCTCTAAAGGGACTCTAGTCAGTCTTGCTATTCCAAGGTTTAACTCTGAAAATTGAGTTCCAACACAGCAGAAGCATTTTGTTTGTTTACTTGTTTTAATACTGCTAGAAATAAGAAGATCCTTCCCAGGAAATAGGGGGGGGGAAATCTCTCTATCAGCAGTATATGCAGACCAAATACTGTCTTAACAGTAGACAGAAATAAGAAAATTAGTCAAACTGCTCTACTCTTACAATTCGATTTTTTCCTCTTTATCATACCTGTCCATACTTCATAGGGATCAGCTTATATATGGCTCTAGGCCCTCTACCATGCCAAGGCAGCCCTGCCTGTGAGCTGCCTGCATCAGAGTCATGAGCTGCAGGATAAGTGCCAAAGATCAGAGACGCCAAGCATTCAAGGATTCCAAAAGCTGTGGCCAGGACACTCAGCTGTCTGAGGAGAATGGCATCACTGTTCATCTTTGCTGTTATAAGGCAAAGAAAGGAACTGTGGTGTGATCTGCAATTTACTTTCACAGCTATTCCCTTTAATAATAGATAATGGACGAGAGGCTGACTTCCCATCAGCACAGGGCCCTGGCAGTCTGTTTCGCAGACTGCTTTGATTCAGTCCTGCTAGAAATGCCCATGTCTTCCTTTTTTCCAAAAATCACTAGCTGGTTTTGAGGTCCTGGTGTTTCTTTTCATGAGCACACAATATAAAAAACTCACTTTGTCTCCACTGCATGTGAAAGAGACACTCATAGAATCAAAAATTTTTTTATTTTAAATGAAACAAGAAAGCAAGTGGCTGATGGGTTGGAACACATCACTGTGTGAACTGCTTGTTGAGAGCATGCAGCCAAGCGTTGAGAGAAGGTGGGAACAATCACCACTATCAGCCTTCCAAACACCAACCAAAAAAAGTTTGATGATTTTCATGTTCTCTATCTGTCATGATAAGACAATTCCTTTGACAATGTGGTGAAATATATTTCTAAAATGACAGAGGATGATGGTAATTTTTTTATTCCTATCTTCTGAAAAGAAACCTTATTTGCTACCTGGAGTCCATTTCTGTTGCCCTTACTTGCTGGAAACCTCCAAATGTATTTTGGAAGAATCAGATAATTTGTGATCAAACTAGGAATAAATTTCCACATGGAATGTTTTAAAGGATGTCTGGTCATGTCAATACCAAGTTCAGGTTCTATTGAAGTTCTATCTTCATTATCAATCTTCTATGTTGCAGAAGTATGGAGTGGAATGTCTACTTTAGAGTAAACATGGGCAATGAGCAGATGAATAGAAAGAAATAACCATCAGCATCCCAGTTTCTTCATTGCTTTCTGGTAATTCCTTGACTTGGAACATTTGCCAGCTACGGAGATGTTGACAGTAAAAGTAAATGTGCCTTGTGGAAAACGAATAGGATTTCTGAGTTTACTGCACATCAGAGCTTTTTCAAGTCACAGGGTAAGTTTGGCAGTTACAATTGTAGCACTAGCAAAAAAAAATGGAAAAAAGAAATTAAGTGTTTTAGCATGCAAATATATTTTATAAGTCATCATAAGATGCCAGTAGAATGGGTTAGAGTGGTGAAGCTACTGGCACTGTGGAATGGTCCACTTCATAAGATCTATCAAGCATCTGTCAAACTGCTCTTTAGTTTAAGTCTTCAGTTAAATATTATTTAAGTGACTACTTAAGTGCATTTCAAATCACAACTTAATTCTTGCTCACTCACAATGTAAACAAAAACTGGCACTCTGAAAATGCACATTTGTAAACGTGTTTTCCTCCTTAAATGCCTGTGAGTGCACTGTACCTCCCAGTAGCTCACCCATTACTACAGTGCAGGAGCAGCTCCCTCTTCTCTTGCAGCCTCCCTTGCCCACTCTTTTCTTGCTGCCTCCTCCCTCTACTGCTGGAATATCAACCTAGCACAGCAAGCAGTTGCAATGCAAATTAAAGTGTCTCAAATTTCCCTTGAATACCCTTGAAAAACAGATTTGAGCAATGGCAGGCAACACATATCAGGAGTTAAGTATTTTCAGAAGGAGACTAAAACTATTTAATGCTTTTTCCCCGTGACACAGGACTGCAAAGCAGGCCAGCTCTGATGATTTAGAAGGCACCAGAGCGTTCCCAGCATTCAGTCCCAGGGAGGGAACAGCAAGTCATTATTTTAAAATTAACTTTGGCATGTGAAAACGTGGATGCAGTTTTTATCACCCTCTACATTTGAACGATTCTGGTGCCTTTGCCACTGATCAGTATTTCCCACATTAAATCATTTACAGAGAGCAATCCCTGAAGCTGATTTACGAGCCTGGTGCCCTGTCTGGCACCACAAAGGGCAGTAGAAAGTATCTGTGTTTGCATGGTCTCCCACCCTCATGTATTCCAAAGATGGGTAGCAGAGACTGGGGAGAATATAACTGAAGTCTATCTAGCATCAGCAAGGAACTGCAGTCTGGGATTTGTTTTTTTCTGTCACAGGCAAAAAGCATTTCCTAATGAAGTTCAAACTGGTGTCAGACACTGTTTTCCTGTTCCCATCTCCCTTTCCTTGGAGGCTGAATAATTCAGAAGCAAACACGCACCTGAGAAAGTCACAGGTAAACCTCCTACTGGATGAGTTTTGCTACATGAACTCTGATTGCCTCTGCACTGGGGGAGGCAGGCAGGAAGCCAAGATGCAGGAAAAACCTCTGGGAAGGAGGGAAGCATAGACTTGAGACACTCTGGAGAATTAGCGTTTCAAGATATGGAAGGAGACTACTGTAGCCCTGGACTCTCATGCAGACAGACAACGGAACAGCGCTGTCTCTCTGAGGCAAGTCAAGCAGTCTGCAGGAAAGGAAGGAAACCCCCAGCACGTATCACGTTACAAGGCACATGTGCACCCCCCGGAGCGTGGCTACGCTGCAAACAGTGCTGTTCTCCAGGGTGGGTGGACTGTGTTCCAAACAGGAACGCAACTCCCATCTGAGTTACGCAGGAGCAGGGGCGGAGCCAGTGCATTTGTTCTCATACGAAAACCACCCCCCTATTTCCTTTGCCTGGCTGGGCAAGGGATAGACTCACCCTATTCAACCGTGAGAGCCCCTGCGCAGCTCCGGTGAAGTCAAGCAGTGAAGCTCCATTTTTCATTCAGCCTTTGCAGAAAACGTTAGAGAATGCTTTAAAATTCAAATTGCATGTGAAAACCTGATTTGGCACAGTTCAATGTGAAAATTAGTTTTGAATGAAGCTACCACCTGCCTTCCTGAGGAGATAATATATCCTGAAAAGGAAGAGTTTGCAGGCATCACTGGCCCTCTAAGGCAAGCATCAGATCTGCCAGAAAATGTGCTTAGTGTAGTCAAGGCTGACAGAGTTTAGACAGATAAAATAAGGAGAGTCATGGTTATGCTGTCCCCTATTCTTAGGCTTTCTTATTTGCTAAAGTCTGACATCACAAAATCTCATTCCAGTTTTACTCCTCCTGCAGTGGTGGTGGTTGGTTTTTGGGGGAGGAGTAGGAGGTGGATTTTTGCTGCCTTAAGTGAGCTTTAGGAAAGATATTGAAGGTGGACTGTTCAGGGACTTTATAGTTTAGGGAGTTGAACTTTTTAAGTTCAAAGGAAGAATGGAAAAATCTCACTAGCACCTACTGGAAAATGAAAACAGAGTTTGCTCAGGGGATGGAGAAGGGAGCTGACATCTTGACAGGTTATGAGAGCTCACACCTAAGAGGCTGATAGAGGGCTGGAGAAACAAGGGCATGGTTTGATGTGGTCAAGGAAGGAGCTAGAGAGAGTCAGCTGATATAATCAGAGAGTGAGGCAGGATGATACAGCAATAGATTCAGACATGGGATGGCAAGAGCTTGGCTGGCAGAAACCGATCCTTGAACAGTGGGAATATGTTCCCCCTCTCACAGCTGGAGGAAGGAAAGTGTCTAAGGGGAAAAGGAACTTGGGTGGATGGCTCTGGGGAGAAACCTTAACCAAAACCGACATCTTCTATGCGCAAGATGCCTCCTGAAGAAAACACAAACTCCTGGGGAAACAAAATGGAAATGTCCCTTGCTGGACAAGAGCTGTGTTTGGGGCTGGAGCTCCAGAGAGGGTGCTCACTGCTTGAAGTATGTTGAAATCTGTAGCTCAGATTCAGTACTCTGACAGCACCAACTGACTGCTGAGCATGTTGAGCATTTAAATCTGCTGAAATTACATTGTACAGCTAAAGTGCAAATTGCAGTTTTTGAAAAAGAAGCCTCTATGCTGTGGCTGCTTCTAGCCTAGGAAAATAGCTCACAGTAGCTAACACCTTCTAACAAATGTTTTTCAGCTCCACTACAGTCAAATACTTTCATGTAAGATGGATGTATTTGTTTTGGCAAAACTCACAAAGGCCTGAAACATCACACTGCAATTACTGCAAGGTCCTTTTTTTGGTCTGAAAAATACAGCCTCAGTGCTTCCAAAATCCAGTAACAATATTGCAGAACAAATACGTTCCCCTTCCTGCCGCTTTGACTTTCTCACGTTTCCAGGTACATCCTCCTTTCAGTTCCCCTTCTTCTGCCTGTTGCAGGCAACATGTTTGTCTTCATTTTTTCAGGCTTAGCAGATGCCCACCATGTTGTGAATCATCAGTCAGTATTTAGTGCTGCAAAGTTTCCATTAGCTGTCAATTGCCCTGTAACACAATGATTACTTTTGATTTTTCAGCAGACCTTGTTATCTTTTAGAATTATTGATTCATTTAAGATGACAGGTCTTCTGGAGGTCACCTAGTCCAGCCTACTATTCCAGGGTGGATATTGCAATAATCTTCCTGCACAACCTACTCCAGGCATTATCCACTATTACTTCAAAACCCTTTTTCATATGTACAGTCAGAATATTCCTTCCTGCAGCTTCTGGCTGCCTTCTCTCATCCTTTCATGGTGCTTCTCTGAGAAACATCCATCTCTCTTCCCTGTGACCCCAGGACAGGCACTTGAGAACGGAATTCCCACAGCCTTCTCTGGGTTCAACACACTCACCTCGCTTTCCTGAACACGTGCTCATTCCTGACCACTTCTTGACCTTCTCCCAGCAGGCAAATGTGGGCAAATGTGACCTTCTCCCAGCAGGCAAATCTCTCTCAGGAGACCTCCCTCAGCTGCAGGTCACTGCTGCGTGTATTTGGTGTTCCTGGCCCGAGGGACAGTGCTTGACTGGCTGTCACAGGCTGACTGGCCTGCAGCTTGGTGGCTCAGGCTCTCCTACAGCCACATTGTAGCCACTCACTCTGTCTTTGCTGCCCGCATTTGCCTGCTGGATTCTGAGAGAGCCGGTGTTGGAGCCCTCAGCAAAGCCAGCCTCAGGGCACGAAGCTCCCTGGGCTGTGCAGACAGGCCCCTCATGGCAGACAGGCTGCACTTGGCCCACTGAGATGCGGTTTTGTCTTTTGCAAACCCACCTTGGCCAATCCCAATCACCTACTTGCTTTCATGTGTCCAGATCCTCATTCTTGACATTTCTGAAGACAGGCATGAAGTTGTCCTTTTCCCAGTCCCGGGATACCTCCCTCAGCTGCAGCCTTTCAAAGGCAACAGTCTTGGACTGGCCTCTTCCACTTCAGGTGCTCAGCAGGACCTGGCTCTTGGCATCCAGCACAGCAGTCTGTCGACATAAATAAGTATCAGTAGGACACTAAACCAAAGAGAAACATTTCTAAACCAGTGTTACTTTAATAATAAAACATTGTAATATCTAAGAATTCTAGACACTCAAAAAAATTGTTTTACCTGAAATGCTGATCGCTCCAATAAATACTTGAGGATCCTTCAGTTGCCACTTGAAACAAGAGCGTTAAGCAAAAAATAGTTTAAAATATATACAAGCCACAGTAAGAAAATTATTGTGACCACTGTGACCAAGTGATGGCTGCGAAGATTTAATGTCCAACCAAGCACGAATAAAAAGTGCAGTACCTCACTTATTCAAGGTGACATGTTCAAAAGATATACAGTGAGGCTCCCTGGGTTAGTGCCAGATCCATAAAGATAGTGAAACACTTCCTGCAGAGTTTGAAACCACCATGATCTCTTTTGTTTCCCAGAAAAATGTGACAAAATCTTTTGCAAAACTTTCTGACTATAAAATTAGTATTTGAAGATCAGATTGTGAGAAAGTAAAATAAGGTAACTTAATTTTTAATGAAAAAATCTCTTCCTTAAAGGAACTACCCTTTAGTTATTTAGTAGATGGGTGCAGCGTAACATTACCATCAGAGTCCAAGTGGTGATATTGACTGGGCCATGTCCGTGCTAGCTTCTGTCTTCTTCCCCCATCTGACCAAAACTGGAGGGAAAGATTTTACTACATTTTGACATGCAGAAATGAGAGACACATACACTAGTGACCTGCAGTGGTTACAGAAAATCCTATCACTATTATTTGTCTTTTTAAAAAAGCAGTCTATATAAATCTTCAATCTGTACAGACTAGTGGACCACATTTCTGTTTGATAACCCTTTGTGAAAATCTTTTGCAATACAGGGACCATGATCCAGTCACACGTACCAGCAGAAAGTTCCTGTTGATTGTAAAAATTCCTGTATCTGGTCTGGATCCTTCTTTTTCTGCTACAGAAAGATGGCAGTGCCAGGCGATAATCCCTGATCAACACAGTGCCCTTTTGACTTCTCATACAGGAACAACTTGCAACTCAGAGTGCAGTGAACAGATCTAAAATAATAAACATACTAGAGGATATGACACCATTACTTTAACCTTATTACCTTAGTGGTTTCCACATTTGATGTCTGTATTCAAAAAGCTAACTGCACTGCCAATATTACATTTCAATACTTGTTCTGTTACAACAATTGCATGAATTTCATAGCCAGCTGTGTGTAATGATATAAAACTTTGGGAGAAGGTACCCTAACATTAAAAAAACCCAGCTGATTGCATTTGTCTGAGTATGATACAAATTTTCTTTCTCATGTAAAGCTCATTTTTAAAATGAGAGAGCCCAGCAGACGTAATGGGAGGGTTTGCCATTTATGCTGTAATTGTCATCTCTAATGCTTGGTCCTGCATGTTGTAGACAAAAACTTGGTGGCAATCAGAATCTCAATACACAAAATGTAAGTTAACACAGAGTTTTGAATAAGAATCTGAATGTGACTGTTCCATGGTTCACCAAGTCTTTTACCTCTTATTTCGTAGATTAATTCCTTTCATTGCGAGTGACATAACACATTCCTTCAGCCGTCATGACCCAAATATTTCTCCATTGTAAGATGCTCTTTGAAATAATCAGCTGTCCAAGAAATCTACACACCCCTACCCAGTCCCCTCCTTTTCTGTATTTCATACAGGAACATTTTCAGTTGCAAAAACCTGTAATTGCCTCAAATTTCTCATCATCAGCAGATTATAAAAAGTAAAAATAGTGGTTTAATACATAGATAACTCGTTTTCTGAGGAACCAGTTTAAACACACAGTTCTCTAAACCTAGCTCATGTTGGGCAGCAGCAGGCTCCTCGTGGAGTCAACTCCTCTGAAGGGAGCTGAGCAGTTAAATCTGACTCCCTGCAGAACCAGACACAAACAGATGCACATGGCAGGGTGTCTGCCTGCAACCCTGTGATTCTCACAGTCCACAAGATTCATACAAAGGTAACTGCTCTCCCAGAGGATGCTAAAAGTCTGGATTCCCTTACCTACCCCCGGTAGGTGATTCTCCAGTGAATTATCCTCTCACAACACAGCTGACAGCTCCACAGAACAGTGGTAATTGGGCAGAATTACACCTGCAGAAAATGGTCTCTAATAATGTTGCTACTCTGAGGTATAAGTTGGTCTATAAAATCTCTGCTATAAAGTTTCTGAGGTTTTTTTTCCTTGGCCTTTGTGAATTTGCAATGGCCCTGTTGGCTTCATATTAACCCTAAGAGCCTCACAGTTGAATCTTTTAACTCTTGTACTCCTTACTTTTCACTTTTTATTAACAAAGAACAGGCTTTTATAGAATAGACCAAGCTTTTCAGCAGTAAAAAGAGATAATTTCAAAGCTTTCCCAAACAACTACCTTCAAAAGCCTGCTGCTGAGTCAAGCAACTGCATACTTTGCCCATGCTTCAGAGCAAGTCCTGGCTCCAAAGTGACCTACTTCCACTCTCACGTCGGCCCAGGCTGGTTTTAAAGTCAATTCTTCATCTCCGGTAGCAATGGCTTAACCACGGTGTAGCATTTTGGTGGTACAGTAAAAAACCCACATAATCATGCACCTCTGAAACTCTGATGTAGTGAGTGTTTACAGTTCTGCTGCAAAAAAGCCCCAGTAAAGGCTGTTACAGGCTACAGTGAGGAAAAGACATTAAAACAACAAGGGAAACAAACACAGGTTCTGTAATTATACTTTATTGCAACTCCAATGCTTTGTCTGCTCCTGAAGACTCCTTTAGCTAACTTTGTTCCAGGCCTTTTTTTTCCTGTACCAATTAAAACACAATAAGCATATATAATTTTCTTATTCTTTTATTGAAAAGGTACATTTAAAAAAATACACAGACATCTTACTATTATGGATTGCTGATAAAGATGCTCTAAAAGTTAATTCTCTTTTTTTTTTTCCCTTTCTTCCACCTGTAGTCCCCATTATCACATAATAACTCCAGTCTGAGCACTGCATATTGATTCACCTTTATAAAAGGGCTGGGGAGGTAAGAAGATAGGTGGGACATTACTGCAATATATTCATTGAACAGAGAATATGGTCAATTATAAATATTTTATGTTCTGTACATTATTGCATTAGGGAGCCACAATGTTATGCAGCATCATTACAAAGGAAACTAGTTAGAAATTAAGAAAACAGGATATTTACGTACAAACACATGGATCCATTGTCTTCTTGAACAATGCATGTGAGCTGTGGCAATGTGCAATTGAAAAGCTTTTTTTTCTTTAAACATTGCTTAGCAACACCAGTGAAGAAACAATAAAAATAAGTTAAATGAAAGTGGCAAACAAGCAGTAATCTTAACTCTATGTTATATGGCTTTCTATTTTTGATTTCTCTAAATAAAGTATGACACAAAAGAAATAATTAAAAGCTTCAGCATTGCATTGCTTTCAAACATTTTGCACAGAAACTAAAAATACTAAAACCAGACGTGATACATCTGTAATACTACACAAGATACACCAGTACTGGGGTCTAGGACAGCACACAATCCCTGTCAACAAGAGCACACGAAAAAAATGGACGCAATTCTTTTTTGAGATGTTATCTGCAATCAAGCATTTGGTTCCTCTACCTTTTCCTTTTTTCCACATTAGATTATACCCCGTTGCTTTTCAGAGAAATATTTACAGAGGTGTGAGTGAGGAAGACCCTAGTTTTCAAGTCTGTCAGGAAAATATTTTATGTTCCTTGATTCCAAGGTGCATCATACAAATTGAATAAAAAAGAAAAGAAAATAATTAATAGATGCATGAATCTTTAATGGTATAAGTTTTATGAGCAATTTAATTTTTAAGCAAATCAAACTATTTTGATTAAAAAAATAGAGATAGAGAAAGTTGTCTAGACTCCAAAATGCAGTGCCGTCAGTGATGGATTTTATGATGTGCTTGGATGAGGTGTCACACTGGATGGCATTGCAAAAGAGAAACATTTTAAAATCTCAACCCCTTTCCTGCTTTCCTTTACCCTTTGTACTGGCCATAGTTATCTCTTTTTTACATCAATAAATTAGTACGGTGCAAAGAGTATGGAGGCAGGCGTTGCCCGGATGGGCCCGTGGGCCGGCCTGAGGAGAGCTGGCGGAATTGCTGGTGCCTGGAACAGGGATGCCGAGGGCCGGGGAGGGAGGGACAGGGCTGACGATACAGCTGCAGCTGCAGCAAGAGGAGAGGAGAGGAAAGCAGGTGCCAGCGGCTTAATCATGTCCTTCTGGAATGCAAGTTTTGCCTGGAATAAAACACACACACACACAAGCAATGTAAATACAGTTCTCCCAATGCCCACTTTTACACGAGAGAAAAAGTGAACCCTGACACAGAGAACACTGTGGCTTCTCACAGAAGCCTCTTGTCAGCTGCTTGGCAAAGTTACCTGCACTGTCCTTTTAATCCCAGGGCAATTAAAGCAACCAAATCCTATATTTAAAAATAAATAAATCTCTTGAGTCTAGAGACCATCACACTGATGTTTAGAAGGAAGCATAAATTGCAAGTGAATAACTTTATACAAATTATAACTGTGCATGAAATATTAAAAATACCCCCATGATTAAGACTTCAATATCGAAAGTTGAATTTTCCACTTGCAAAAATGAACTGTAGAAAAGTAGAGTGGACAAGATGGGAAGGTGGTATTAGTCCAGTCAGCTTTGCACCTTCCAATGCAGATGTGCTCTTTTCAAAGTAGAAATATTTTTTAAAACTGATACCATAAAGAATTTTTTCTGAAATATATGTATTTTTCATATGAATATATGAAATACCTGAATTTTTCTGAAATCAATTTATGATCTACAATTGTTGTTGCTGCTTGTGGTGAAACAGCTAACCAGAAATATATACCCTCATATCTATATGTCTCACTGAAAATGGTTCGCACTACAATCATACATTCGTGGAAGCAAAGACACTCATGTTCTTCTTCTATAATTGGTGGTCTCTCCTTATGCAATGGATTGTAAAATGATGTATTATACAAGTGAAGAACATTAGCATGTGCAGCTTCCTCTACACGATCACAAAGACATATCAATAGTTTAGCATTTAAAGGCTTTCCTCATGCTTTCTCTTGCACACACACATTTGCATCTGTCTCTTTTCAATCTGTAAACTGTTTTTGTGCCATGGGTGGCATGCACTTTTCTCTAATGAATAAAATACTGGCTGTGTCATGAGCAAATGAACATACAAAGTGTGCCATCCTCAAGTCAGTCTGAACTCTGGCCGCAGCTGACTGGCAGAAGCAGCTTGGGGGACTCCTGGAAATGCAGGAGGATGTGGAAGGGATTGACTAGTGGCACAGAGACAGGAGAGGTGTTTGACAGGCAGTGACAGACACTGCCTGAACATACAAGCAGTCAACTCTCCTGAACACCTGATGACTCTTTTGCACCAAGTAATACACTCACACAGCGTTCTGTTTTGCTGTATGCAGAGAATGAGCATTAGTATTTTTGTATCTTAACATACTACATCCTTTTCCCTGACTGCATCTGTCCTAACTTAGAGTTATCTCAGGTATGCAAAAGGCAGAGTATATTCATTGCTGCCTTCAAGGAGAAGAGCCCTTGCCCAGCAGAGCCTATACCTCTCCACAGGGCATGTGGTTCATTCCCCATTCCATTGATTATTCCCTTCTCTCTAGCAGTAAATAACACTTGCAGTGCTGTCTGCATGCCTTGGACTGGGCAGACAGAATACATAACTATCTTCAAATCTGATTCCTGTGCAGACTCAGCCTGCAGGGGAAGAGAGGCTGCAGAAGCGTCAGGTCTGTTCATGTTCCTGTCTCCGTGCAGTGGGAGTCCCCAAGGTCACAAACTCACATGGACAGTGATGAGAAATAAAAATACTTACCGCTAAAATACTTGGATTGCGCTGCAGTTTGTTGTAAGGACTATATTTAGGCTTCATAGGCTTTCCTGCAACTCTGTCCTTATGCCTTCGGCTGGAAATGTGCTGAAATAAATATCCTCACATTTAATTAGCTGTTTAAACATTTCTCAGTTTTGAGTCTGAAATTGATTTATCAGCAGGATATGCCTAAGCCCCTGTTTGTAAGATAAAGTAGGTTCTTTAGAGAGAGCAGAGATGAATTTTGCTAAATTAAACATAACAATTTGGAACATATCAAATAGAGAATCAGAAACTAATCAAATACAGCATATTCTGTGATTCAAGACAGGCTCTCAAATTATTGATATTTTGGTATTTCCTTTTTCCACTTGAGAAGCTTTAAACCAGGCAGAGCTGTAATCACTAGGTCATAGGGATATTCAGAAGTAAGAGGTAAATTTCCATCTTGCTGATGCTGTTCAGTTGCATAAATAATTCAATATTAGCTGAAGGAAGAACCAGTACCCAGGGATATGTCTACACCATGAAATTTAATATTATCTTAGAGCTAACTAAAATAACAGGGAATGAGAGGACACATCCACACAGCACCATCCAGCCAGAGGTTCCCATATGGGTATCAGAATCACCATATTTGTATGGGCAGAGCTCTGAACCCAGGGCTAATTGGCTCAGACAGAGAACAGCTCCACGCTCACACAATGGCTACACCGTTAATGATAATGTTGTTCTACACAATTCAGACATATCTACAGTATTATCCTACTGGTGATGGTCCCAAACCAATAGATTTGAGTCATGTTTTCCTTCTCACATAGCATTAAACATTATTCCAGCAGACTGAAATAGCACCGAAAGATGAATTCAGGGAACTTCAACCCAGAATTTCTTATACTTAGGAGACCATGGTTCAAATCTTTATCTTGAACCACAGAAAACTTTTAAATGAGAACTGCTATGTCATTCATTGACATGGACACCTCTGCTTTACAACTCTCAAGCCCAGTTTCCCAACTAAAACAATTAGGTGAACTTGACCTATGATGAAATATTTAGAAACAGTTGTGGGATGACAGATAAGAAATACTAAGTTCATTTAGTATTCACCAAACCATCTTCACACAGCCCAACATTGCACCTACAACACTGTAACTCAACTAAAACCAACAAAGAGCTCCAGATAAACGCAGGTTACCTGTTTAAGCTGAATTTCTGAATTAACGTGGACATCACAGATTTCACAATGGAATGTTTTGTTCTGCAGTCCTGAGCCTTTATTGCCATTCTGCACCTTCATTCGGGATCCAGGCCTAGGGTAAGACTTGATAGGACCAGCACCATTCCGAGCTTCGACCATGGTCTTGTGCTTGGAGCCTAATGGGCAAGGAGATGCAGGTGAACTCATGATCAGCAGCATAAAAACATGTCCCTCACCCCTGGCGCTTTGTAACACATTTATCTTCAAGACAGAATGGTTAAAGTCACCAGAGGCTGGGACTAATGATTACTCTTGTTTTGGTCAGTGTAGCTCCCATGTCCTTGATCTAAAGACAAGCCAGAAGGCTTTGTGCAAAAAAGGGAACAACAGGCACACTGGACCACTGCCTCACTGTTTGGGGGCAGTGTGTGACTGTATGGCCAAAGTGTTTGCTGCTTATTCTTTTGCCAAATTCCACTGAATCAGTGAATAGCAAAAAGGGGTATTAGCCAAGACTCAGACAGGAACCACAGCAATCCCTCAAAATCTGCCTAGGAACAGTAAGACTTCAATAAATATCCTCTGATTTGGAAGAAACGGCTGCTTTGCCCATTTCAAGAATGGATTACAGCTGTAAAACCAGCTTCAATGGCTTGTTAACAAGCTTTACATCACCAGCACACCATACACAGACAGAGCACATTAGGGATTGCTGCTTGTGGCCTAAAAAAAAGACCTGTATCTAATCTTCAATAACCAGAAGATTCTAGGACATCTAGGAAATCTAATGAGCCCACCCTAAAATTATCAAAAATATAAAATAACAATAATTAATATAACTATTACCAGCAAAACATCAGATACCAGTGATAATGAGACAAAATATGAGAGAGAACTGAAATTTTAGAAACCTTAAGTGTTACAGAAAATACTGTGATCCTCAGTGTGAAGGTATGAAGGAATCTGATTAGTTAACATGAACTGCAGGGATTTGTCAACTAAAAATTTAGGGAGTATATGGAAGACAGTTAGAAAAAAAAATTAGGGAGTGCTTTAATAGAATATCAAACACCACACAGGAAACTGCCATTAATAGGACTAGTAACTTGCTATTGTAAGTTTTAACTAAAAGACCCTTCGGTAAGGTGTGGTTACCACCTGGTTACACTGAATTTTAAAAATGCTAACACACAACTGACTTGTACCGTATAGATACTCACCTGTATTGTGGGCTTCTAGTTGTGAAAGAGAATTCACAGCCACTTTGCATAATGAACAGTAAAGTAGTTTTTTGGCTTTTTCCTCTTCTGACTCAGTTACTGTGCTAGCAGCTCCATTTGTGCTCTTGGAGGATGAGGCAGGTGCTGCAGGTGCCACTGCTGCCACTCCAGGTTTGGGAAGAAAAGGATCCACTTCTGTACTGGACTGCTGACTTGCACTATTGGGTTTTGCCTTCCCTTTGTCTTCTAAAAGAAGCAAAATACATATGTTGTTTTATGCTACACACAAAAAAATCATACAGTAATAGTCCTGTGGGTTTAGTGAACATAACACAATAGGGGGCTAATTTATCTCATTTTATAAAAGAGAGCAGCATCCTTGAAATCTTGTTCAAGTCCTACCATGAAATGTGTGTAATTTGACAAAAGGGGTGATGTTCTTATTTTCAAGGTCACCAGTAAACACTAACGAGTTCCACAAAGTCATGCCAGCTGCTGTTGCTGTCATGGTGCAGGCATGGCCAGTTGAAAAGAGCCCTAGCAATACCAAAGAAAGCCAGGGTTAGGGACGGGATACCAGTCAGAAATAAGCAAGACTTTGCACTGGGGATTAAAAAGTATTTCTCAAAAGCAATATATTTGCCTTTGGAAGGGCTCAAGTTTCTCAAAGTCATTGGGATGACATTGAAAGAGTCCACCACCATCTTGACATACACAGTTAATTTCAGTTCCAGGAGTTATGGTAGCCACACACGAACACAGTTGCTAATATTTTTAGGTTTTTCCAATAACAATTCCCCATATATTTGTAGATCAGATGGTTTCTGTGTGCATTCAGTGCATTTTTTTATCACTTCACAAGCATGAGTCAATCATCTGTGCTCCTACGAGACAGGTAGGCAGGTATTGCGTCATTTTGCAGATGGTGATCACACAGCAAGAGATTAAACATCCCAGCCGTGGGCACAGAGGAACTTTGTGCCAGAGCCAGTATTCAAACGCTCCCTGCTTACATGCTGCCTTCAAGAGCTCATTGCATTTGAAGCTGTTCAACTGCAGGCCTTGTGATGATGAGCCATATTTGCTGCCAGCAGGAAAACAAGCTCCATCCATAGCAAACATGGGATGGGAGGGGGACAGTGCAGTGGTGCTGGTTTGAACAACCCCAACAAAATGGACATGAGAAATCACTGTGTAAGCGTCACTCTGAACAGCCGGAATCAAATTTTATCACCTGAGCAAATACATCATCTACATAAGAGCAACCTCCCTGTTTGAAACCCACAGCTTAGTCCTAAATATAGTTGAACTGACTTGAAAAACTAGGCTCTCTTTTGAGCATTTATTTTTAAATATGGACCTTTGCACATTATGTGTTCAGCTACCGGACTCTGTCTTAACATGCCTTTGTATATCAGACCAAGACTGTGCTACCAAGAACCTGAAAACAGGACTGCACCCACTCAAACAAACACTTGAAAGCGTGTATGAACTATGAATAGCCAGTTGTTGGCATATTTCCCAGAAGTGCATTGCAGCACATCAATTTTAGATTGTTATAAACCAGGAGAAAGAAAAAATAGAACTATTATTTTTAAGAACTATTATTTTTAAGAATAACAATGAAAATATTTTGAAATTACACTATATGAACTGTATTAAACAATGAAAATGGTCAAGTACAAAGACCACTATTAAAAGAAAATTAATGTTAAAACCAGATTCTGAAGGTATTTTGATTGATAAAGTATGACAAGTGAAACCGCTATTAAAATTGTACTTCATAGGCTATTCAATTTTAAAGTCTGCATAGTAGTAAGTCATATCTGCAAAAATCTAGAATACTTTATAGGACTTATGAGTCTTCGTAAAATACCGTTTTAATAAACAGCATTTGCTAACATTCTAAATTAAGGAGCTTTCAATATGGAAAATTCTCAGAGGTGCTAACACCTACAAACGAAACAAACTGAACAGCTGCCATTTGCAAATTTACAGAAAAACAGAACTGTTGTTATTTTTGTTCTATACAATATTATGCCAAACTGCAAAAGGCATAAAACCAGGATATATGTGAACCTGAGTGGAATAAAGGAAGGTTCCATAATATTTTTTCACTTCAGGCCTTAAAAGAAAAACACACCTACAGAACTGCAAGCTGTATGTTAACACATACCAACTAACACTTCTAGTTTGGGTTTGGCTTTCTTATGTTGTTCCCTGTGTATTTTTTTTTTTTAATGTAAGCATAAAAATTTGGTGCCTGGAGATAGAAATCATCACCCCTGTGCAACAAGCGCAGTGCTCACCCTCCTGCCCACAGCCCCTGCCTGCACTCTTCTCACTGACCTCAACAAGAGGCGGCAGGCTTTGTTTGTTTTGCCATCAAGTGTCTGTAGAGTGAGATCCCAAGATATGGAAGAAGATCCATTTTACACAGGACACCAATTCCACCACAGAGTGATGGTCTTCCAGCACTGATTTTAAAAGATGATTGAAAAATTACAGATTTTATTTCCCACTTCTCCTCACTTAGCTGGCCAACAGCTGATGTAGTGTGCTGATTTTTATAATACTTCCTAGATTTACAGTGTTTTCACTATTCATATTCTAGAAGTTCTAGAGTACACAATATGTAACAAACTAACAAGAAAACTTCTACAAAACTAGAGAGAAGTTACCAGCACGCAGCTGGGCTCAATTCTGCCAGTATCACAGCTTTTGGAAAGAACCTCAGTTCACATAATAATTCCATCATTTGGAAAGCTTCCTGACACAAATAAGCTCTTCATCGATGGGGATGTATAAGGAGAGACATACGCCCCTCTATGAATTAATGTTTCCTTCCACCATTCTAAATGTTTAATGCAGAACATCTTCAAAGATCATAATTGTAAGGTTATTATACAGTTTAACTCCCACAGAAAGTACATGGAGCTAACTGCATATTTGTCACTGCAGTGGGGCCAGAACTGGGTTTTCCTGGCTTCTAAAATCAGAAAATTGCACTTCTCCAAATGGGCTTTTGATAACAGCTTACTGTTTCAATCCACAGAATTCAAAACACCATTCAAAACACCAGTTTTATGTTTGAGACAGAAACACCGACTATTCAACTGTGCAAAGCACAGGAAATGCAAATTGCATATATATACAAAGCACAAAGAAGATTATTCTTTTATTTGTACTTACAGCACAGAACTAACAAATAATATCTGCATGCAGAAATCAATAAATAAAACTGTTAATGGCTGTATGCATACCCATACTTCCAAACTATAATCACCTTATAAAACACATGTGAATTGTGAGATGCAGCTGTAGGATTATAGCCCTCTTGCTGGTTCTGAAGGCATTACTGAGGATAGGCTGAACTTTGCTCTGATCTCCACCTGGGTCGAGACCATCAGAGCCAGGCAGAGCCCAAAAGAGTGCAGGAGTGAGCCCATCCTGCCCTGACCGCGGACACACCAGCTTCTGCTGCACAGCTTAGCAGAGCACAGCTGGAAGCATGGAACCAGGGCAGGACCAGCCTACTCCCTGAAGGCAGTAGCTGTGATTCAATCTGCATCAGGGTCAGGTTGAAACGCTCACACCAAAACTCACGTGCAAGAAATTAATTTAAAATCTAATTTGAACTGCTTCCCTGTATGTTCCTTTTCCATGCAGAAAAGCCATATTTCATCTGTCTTAAATTCCTGTCTTTAATTCCAGAATAGTAAATTGATGATTCAGGTTCTTAGTGAAGCCTGAATTTATTTTGAAGTAGAGCCCAGGGAAAATAACTAAAGCAAGCTAATTAAGTATTGCTTTGGGCTCGGTAATATCAATGCTTTTTTCACCCATTACATTGTTTTAATTCTGCTTTGAAGTTGTTTTCACATATTTCTGCTTGTTTGACTCATGCTTGTGTCAGCGCCATGTTAAAATTCAAAACTTATTTATCTGATCAGTACTGCCTCGTTTTGACTACACGTACCAAAGTCAGGACACTGCAGGGTAACATCTCACAGGTCCAAACCTACAGGTTCTACTGCCTCACTTCTACAGCTGAAGTGACTCACTGACCTTTGCAGGTCATGCCACTCCCACTACAGTTGCTGTGGTGCAGACAGTAGGTCCTACCCATTAATGGCTTTTTTTTTTTTT
>VZRN01002948.1:792176-947205 GCA_013397935.1 Dasyornis broadbenti
TTTGAGTCAGATTGATGCTGTGGTGCACATTAGAAAGAAGTTTTAATTTGGACTTCATGATGAAATCATACATGTTATTTTCAACCAAAAAAAAAGGTAACTTAATATTCAGATACTTAATTCAGAATTTACATTCTTGATAAAGTGAATTTAAAACTCAAGTGTAGATCTAGAAATCTGATAAAGTTTTTCTGTATCAAAAATGCTCATTGCTACTTACACCCCACAACATGCCAATCTGCCCCGTTTTTATCACTGATGATACATAAAACATCTTTATAGTTCTGTTCCACAACAGCTTGTTCAAATAGCAGTTGGAATTAAAATATCGAAGGTACAGATGATGTGTGATACACTTGCAAGAACCCTTTCCAATACATATGCTAGAAGCTTTTGGATATGAAGTTCTGCTACGACCCTAATAACCCTTACAAAACTCTTGTAAATTTTCTGCTATATGTAATAAATAAACAAGTTCACTCTTACTGTGATGGTAAACAGAAGAAATAATGCTTCAATTAGTGAAAATACATATTTTGTCTGTGTCTACATGTAATAAAAAGTATAGCTTTGCACTTTCCTGCTTCTCTTCTCCACCAGAACCTGGGACTATTGCCTACAACCTGTGCTGAAGGCTGACACACAGACAGGGAAGGATCCTGAGACAGAGAACAGGTGCCCAGTGCTGACTGTGATGGAGTTGGCTCCCCACTGGGAAGAGACCATGCCATGCTTATACCCACCCATTGCCCAGCTTCAGCTTCCCTTGTGCCAGGTCCTTCACTGCATCTCCCAGCTCCAGGCACTGAACAGCAGCTGTACACAAGGTACTGACAGCAAAAGGGCAGCACAGGCACTGCAAAGTGGCCACTGCTGCTCTACAGACCTGCACTGAAGCTCTTTTGAGAGATTCACTCATTTGCCATCCTAGATATAGAAATCTGTTTTTATATTACTTTTACCTGCTCACACACTACTACACATTGGCAAGTTACAAGAGAGCATAACGGAAAAATTATTTTTGGCAGTAAAATGTTTATTATTCTCCATTGTAAAAGGTAAGAAAATAGTAAAAACTAAAAAGTGCTTCTTTTCTTCTTGAAAAACATGAAAGAAGGAGCCACACAATTTTCAATGCCGTTTCCAGCCTAAACCGGCTCTGTTATTTTTTGGCTGTGTTAGGAAAACACTGTATAACTCAGTCACTGCATGGTTATAAGGGCCATACAACTGGTGAGCACAGCTGATGCACAGTTAGGGGCCAAAGCCTTTGGTTCAATCAGCCTTGTTTTTGGTGGTGCCTTACAATATCAACCACATCACTACTGAAAGAACAACCTCTTAACAAAAGGACAACCTGGTGATCCTGAACACTTTCAATTAACTTCTAACTATGTCACTTCCTATGAAAACTAAAATTAAAAATTATTTCTGAAAGGAAACATTCATATTTTATTTATGGGATACTGAAAGTGTGGTGCAAAGATTGGCATATGATAGCCTTGAGTTCAGATAAGTTGTGCTACAGGGAACTACTCTTTGTTTGAAGTGTGGATTTTGGAGACTAAGAGTTTGAGTGAAAGCAAATGTATCTCCCATACAGGTAAAGCTGTACTGAGTGACACAGGTTTTCAGGTTCTCTGTGTAGTTTCAACAACTCCAAATATGCCTGTGAATACTGGGCTGCATTCAACAACCTTTGAAGAATACAGTGATGACAGAATGGGACAAGGAAATCAATGAGATTTTCAGACTACTGTATTAAATGTTCTTTCCCCAATCAACTGTGTAGTAAAGGTAAAATCAGTCGTATTAACTACAGTAGAAGGCAACCCAAGAAATTTTGCTGGAAAGCTCATCAGTAAAGTTAAATTAGCATCAATAAACACAAAGTAAAAATGTGCCTATTGAAAAATAACATTCTCATTTTAAATTTGACTTGTTAAATGCTTGGCACGTGAAATAAATCTAAAAAGTGACAAATTTAATTACATTTTTTCTGCACACTTTATACAATATTCCCATAGACAATGCTGAAGATAGATGAGTTACTTGAAGAGTTACTCAGTAGTTACCATTTGACCTCTCTGTTCTGAGCTTTCTGCACACCGAAGTTGCTCCCCAGACCAAATGATCAGTTCAAGAGCAGAGATGACAGCTGCAGACAGATAGCTATGAAACCACAGAGGGACACAACAGCCAGTCACTGACACAGGCACCACTGTGGCAATCAAACTTCTCACAAGCCTTTTTTCTGTTGGTCAGTCCATCACAGCAAAAGAGAGATTTTCAGAGGTGAGATGAAAATAAGCAAGTTTTTCAGCTGATTGCAGGGAGCTCTTGACAAACAGGCCCAGGAAAAGCAGGAAGCTTTGTCAGAAGCTGGTTTTTGTCGGAAGTTGGTTTAAATGGTTGTGCAGGGTAGGTGCAAGAGAGCATTTGAAAATGTATTATAAAAGACATACGAAGGTATGCAGAGCTTTGAAAGTGAAGGACATAAATTTAGAGAGAGAAAAATCAGTGGCTTGACCTGTACCATAGAAATATTGCAACAAAATTTGCAGCATTTAAAACAAAATCATGAAAGTAGAGAGATCACAGTCAAAGAGATTACAAGCCTGGCTGAATATAATTAAGGGAGATGTTAAGAAACCACTAAAATATAAAATCAAGGTAGGGAAAACTTAGTCATACTGTACTTGCAGGACTGCCTAACCAAACCTCAGGATGTACCCTGGGACACCGGTCTGGGCATAGAATGAGAACAGCCACAAATATTGGAAACAATAGCTGCCATACGTCTCTTTGGCCTGAAATAAGTTATGAAGGGAGGAGGTGATCAATGACTGAATAAACTGGATGACAAGAAGGGCCTCCTTCAAGGCATTAGCAGAAGTTACTGAACAGAAAATCAGACAACAGCTCCAGTAAGAAAGGCAAGTTTCAAATTTTTGTTCTTCACAGAAAGTGTTTTCTTCTGGTTCACACTGTAGAGGAATAAAGCATGCACACAATTAATTCTTCTTATGAAGGAAAAGATGAGCACCAGGAGTGATATCTGCCATAAAGACAACAGCAGGACAGCAATCAAGTTACTAGTGGTCACAACCTTTACAGCATTTCTAAGTACTCTGTCCTGCATCTCAGAATCATTCAAAAAACCCCCCCAACAAAACAAACAGCAAAGAGCATTAGATTATTTCTTCACACTTATTAAGACGGACTTAGCAAACTTGGATAAGGTATTTCAAAATCTTTTTTGTTTTATCTGCACATTTTCTGAATAATGAGACTCTAATGGCTGTCAGACAAAATACCTACTTTCTCACCAGTTGTGCAGTCTATTGAGAAATGAGGCTGAAAAATCCGTAGGGCTCTGTTCTAGAAAAATTCCACTGCAAACCTACATGCAAATCAGACAGCACAATGAATCTATTAACCCCTTGGCTACTTTTAGTTTTTGTAAAATACTTTTTCTTGTACTTCAGACCTGTATGAAAAGCAGTTAGGTTTAATATAATGAAATGAATCTGCTTGACGCCTTCTAAAGAGAACAAATTTTGTCTCTATATGAAGATGAGAAACAAATGGAAGCTATAAATATAAAGCTTTTCATGTCAAACACAACTGTGCCCTGAAATAAGCTGCAACATATTTTCTCAAGATACCGAAGCTACATCAGGAACTGTCTGGATGGCTGTGCAATATTAGGTGAACTCAGCAGCTACACTGATTATTTGATTAACTGCATCACTACTCTCCAACAGGCTGAGCCAAAGTATCTTTTTTTTCCACTTCAGAAGTATTGCTTGCATAGCTATGGTACAGCAGTGATATTGACAATTTTTTAGATATTTTGTTTCTGATTTGGCATACCAGACCCTTACAAAGGAACCTGTGTTTTTATTCAGTGTAACAAAATATTTGTGACTGATCAGATTAAAGATGTACTGTTACAAAGGTTTGGTTTTGCAGCTTTGGTTGAGTTTAATTTTTATGAAAGTGGAATGATGAGAATTAGAAAATATTCAGAAGTACACGTAGTTCTGCAAGTGTCAAACCTTACCCTGCAAAATCTATTTCTGTACCTATCTGTACACCTTCCTGAACTGAAAGTTCCCGCCGCCTCAATTACTGGAGTGTCTGAGGTGATCCTGCTGTATTGCCTGTGATTTTTAATCAATTGCTCACACATTTGGAGTTCTTAGGGGATTGGTTTAGGTTGGCTGGCTAGTGTCTGTTTTACAGATCATGATAAATCTGTATGCACTCACCAGCAGGGGAAGAAAAGAAAACAAGATACGTTGGCACATACATATAAAGCATACAGCAAAATAACTGCAAAAATTGTTGTGTATCAATAAAGGACATTCACATTTCAAAAGCCTCTTATTTAATACTTCAACACAATGCAATTTCTCTGTGCAAAAGCTAGAGGGATAGAAGGGTTGATTTTTGTACTGTTAGCCAAAATGCAGGAGTGTATGTAGTATGTCTAGAGAAAATAAACTAACTTTGAACCCCGACTTAAGGCCATTTGCATCCTGTCTTCATGTCACCTGCTGGTCTTAATGACTTCTTACAGAATGCAGGTTGTATCAGATTTCTCTTTGCTTAATATGAAAAAAGATTATTACAATCCCCAGCTTCTTCTTCCTCCTCCAGTTTTCAGATCTAACAGGGTGATCATGTAACTATTTGCAAATGCAGCATGATTTTCTGGAGAAAATCAGCTTGTCTACAAACACCAATATGGAGCAATTTCGTACTGTACAGCGCCAATATCTAATTTCTCAGTGACATGTTGGCAGGTTGGGAAAACTATCATTAGAAGTTTGTTCATAAAACTCAGCAAGAACAGTAGCACTACAGTGCTAGCAACTGAAAACAAGGTGGATCTAAAATACAGCTAGCAAATGTGAATATTAATTTAAAGAGTATCTATGAAGTGAGATCATCCAAAAGCTCAGTCTTCCTGGGTCCTGGTGCTTTATAGCCAGGAAGATTTATTTTCATGTTTTCTGAGCTATGCCAGTCTGTTTTGGCTGGAATAGGAAAATTTGTGAGTTGGAAAATTATAATATGGTGTGAGCAAAGCTTGAAATACAGTATAAGATCTGCTATTACAAAATATGACTCTCCTCTGGGAGAAAGCAAATGGTTTTTGCCAGTATAAACTTATCTTTTTCTGACACCAGACATCTATTATCTTGAAAATATTTTATACTCCCATTCCAAATTCTGCTACTTTTTTTTAATTTTTTTTTTTTATTTTGAGGTTCTGGAATATAAACTTTCTATAGTACTGCACTGTCTTTTAAACTTTTTAATAATGTAGGAATGCTTAGAAAAATAACTTTCAAAGATTATAACAACATAAAGTATTCTGCCCAGAGATCCTTCACTTCTGCTTAGTCTCAGTTAATCATCTCAACTGTAAAAAGAACATTGGCTCCACCTTTTATGACTCTGAAATATATTACTAGAAACATATTTCACTTGCTGCTTGTGCAAAACAAAAATCTTAAAACTGTCCGCAGATGCTGAAGTGCTTTGGAACTCAATATTAAATTTATGGGCATCTAAATAAAAGAATCAAGGAGAACTGACACACTATGCAAGTAAATTCTCATGGGCCTGTGTCTGAAATACTTAGTACTTGCCCAGACAGAACTTCTGTTAAAGTCAGCTATGAAACACCCGTCTTCATTTCAGTTAAATGACATCTGTAATTGTGCATTCTCACCCACTTCATAGCAAGTTTGCCTGAGGACTGAGTATTCAGTCATGCCCTCAAGATTTGACGAATAAATTGTATTTCAGCTATAACTTGTCTAACCAACACCAAAATACTTTCACTCTCCTTGAAAGCAAGTAATAAGGAAATAATGAGTAGCCTAATGTTTGTATAAATAATTTTTATGCTACAGAAAATGTAGCATATTTCCCCCTTCACCACTGAAGCAACAGCATTGGTTCTGACCCATTCTTTTACATTTGGACACTAAATTTATTCAAGGCCTCAGAGAAAAGGAGAAAATTTAAATTTTGCTGATTCAACACAGTCTTTAACTTTGCACAACTGGACATAGAGAAAACTTTATTTAACTACCAACTGTATGAATAATCACCAGAATTGTGTTATTTATTCTCTGAAACCAGTGAAAAATGCATATCTGGTATCACAAGAACAGCCTTATTTCCTTAGTAATACATTGCTTCAATAAGTTTTGTGAAAGTATTAAGCACAGATGAAGTTATTTCTCTCAGAGTTGTTAAAAAACCCAACAGAACCAACAGGTGTCTTTTTTGCAAGTTTTCCATTTTCGACGATTTAAAGGGCCAATTTCAGTCCTGCATTAATAAAACGAATTTTCATTGATTGGCTTTCTTAGCAATCTAAAACCAAAACTATGCCTTGGTTCACAAAGTAATTTTTCTTAGGCAAAAAATGCTGTCATTTGTCATCAAAATAATAACCATCTAAAGGTGATAGAAGGACATATTTTATTTCTCTCATTTGCAAATTTTACAAAACCTCATTACATAACCCTTATTTTTTTACTATACTTCTGCATCATGTTTCAACTTAATAGAAAATTAGAAGCCAGATGAGTGACACGGGTATCTCAGTCTGAACTCTCTTTTTGCCAGATGCTTGGTTTTTGTCCCCCTTTTCCATCTCCTCACCTGAAATCTCAAGAACTCTTACAATAGTATGTTGTAAAGACAATGATGAGTCAAGAAGGATGTGTTAATAGTAATAATAGTTCTAATAGTAATAAAAGTTCTAATAGTAATAGTAGTTCTAATGGTGCCATCTCTCTTGTATTATGTCCTCTATGGGAATATAAATAGATACATTTGCTAGTAATTTTTGTTATTTCATATTCACCTTACTATCACTATTATCATATAAAAAATCCTCGAGATATTCAATAGACAACGCAATATTCAATCATTAACAGAACAAACAAGAAAACCAGATGCCTAATTTCACAATATAAAAGAGGTGCTTAAAGATTCAATGTATATAAAAAGATTCTTTAAATGGCCACAAAAAACCCCAGTAGCTGATAGCATCCTTGGCCCTGCTCCCATTGTCCAATAACGCCAGTAGAGTCAATTTTGCTTGGCCAAATGCCTGTCTCTACTTCTCCCCGAAGAAAGAAAAACTTTGTATAATTTTAAGAATGCTAATAAAAAAATGCTATAAAATTCAAGTTTTCAGAACTTGACTAAGTAGAACTACTAGTGGTATACAGTTTTAACGATACAGGATACATGAATGTTCAGGCACAGAGCAGAGCACCCAAAATAGTCTTATTTCATCTTACAATATATTTTTGATCCAAAACTTATGCTTATTTTACTGCAGGAAAAGAAAAACCTTACCATTCCTTCAAAAGAAAATCCTGGTTGCATATATTTTTGATTGCTATAATAACTAGAGAGAGAAAAGTTTGACCTTTTCCAATTTTAACAAGAATTGCAACAGCTCATCAATGTAAGTATGTCAGCTGCTGTTTTTCAGTTAATGGCACCTATAATCAGTTTTCAGTAGAGGGGCAGAATTGGAAATGTGCTAGCATTATAGACAGACCAAAGATTTTCAGGAACTCCCAGGAGCTTATCAACAGCAAAATGTGCGGTATGACTGTCTTTCCATTCAGATTTAAAGATGCACATGGTAAGATGAGGCCTGAATACCCACTTTTGAAAAGTATGAAAAGTAAGGCTGACAAGGAAGAAAGTGTTTAAAGGTCCAACCTATTGTAATGATTTCCTGTTAACAGACTTTGACTTGCTAATTTTTCTTTTGGCTCACCTTTCATCCTAAGAGCATAAACCAAACAGTAACTTCCTGAAAGAGTTGCTGAAATTACCTGCCAGAAAATGCCCAGGAGCTATTTACTATTAAATTAAATATGGGCAATACCATGGATGTAAGTACACGTATGGTACTTGCAACAGTGTAACTGTGATGAAATTTATGAGCATTTATTAATCATAGTTTATATTATCAACTGTAAAAGCACTGCGGTCAAGCAGAAAATTCTGTATTTTACCATTACGTCTGCTTTGGGGGTAGAGTTTCAACAGATGGCAATATAGAATGATCTTCATATGGCTGAAACTGAATGAAAAAGGACCAAAGCTTACCATCCTCAGAAGATGTAATGAAAAATGCCCTTGAAATTACTCTCCTTGGTAGCTGAATCAGATTGAATGTACTACTTAGTTGACCGTAAACTAATACCTTTATCTAACAGAAATACGCCTGTGCTTAGTAGGCACTATCTGAATCCACATAAACACAGATGCACGCTTATTTTACAGAGTACAGCTTCAGCAGAATTCTTTATGTAAGCACAAGTGTGAAGAACGGATGGGGCTCATCAGTAGCTTTTGATGGAGGGCAGACACGAGCACAAGCATCTCTGAAGGGCGTGAGACAGAACCTCTAAACAGGGCACAGTGACACTCTGGGGCACAGCAAGCCAGACACATCCTTGTCCTGTTCCTCTCCCAGGGCCTCTGCCTATCCCTGCCCCACCCTCAAAATGCAGCTTTGCCACAACCTATTTTAAGGACTAGAGGACTTTGGTACATTACACAGAATTATAAGATTGAAGAATAATTGCCTTAGAAACACCCTAAACTTTGATGTTCTTATAACGGTCTGTGTGACAAATAACCTAGAATTTCCCAGAAGAGATGCACCACAGTTCAGATGGGGAGGTTGTATGTCTCTGGCTCCTAGCTACTTCTGAAGGATTTTATAAGAAACAGTTTATTTGAGCTATGTAAACAAGCCATTCTTTTAAAATGTGTGGAAAACAAGGTGATAAATGAAAACAAATGTTAAGGTGAAAGGGATTTTGTTAAGAGATCTGGTATCATTTTTAGCATTACTCCAAGAGTTGCATATGTGAAAGTTTAGAATGTCAGGCAGAAAGATTTTTAAAATAAGCAATGAAAGCAAGATGACTAAGGGAGTGTCGTGATGGTAGGCTTGTGAAATACAAACTGAGCCCTCCACTGGGACATTTCACCTCATTGGTAGTCGATGAATAAACAGGACTGGCAATGGGGACACTGGAGAAATGCAACTTATCATAAGTTGCCTGAGTAAATGTGATTCAACATGTTGCACGCTACTTTAGAAAGAAAAGGAAAAAACACTCAATTTTGTTGTGAAAGCATCCACAGATAGCCGTTGATGAACTAAAACCCATAGACAAGACCTCAAGGTCAACTTTTCTAAGCCTGATAAAGCTTGGAGCTGCCAGTCCTGTCTAATGAGCCAACTAATTACCATATGTCTACATGACATCAAGTCACTTAGCAGGTCCATCAACAGGTCCAGGTTATTTTCCAAATGTGATCTAGTTCACTCAGTGTCAGAGACTGTACCACACTCCAGCATGACAATGTTCCTCAGAACACCCTCCAGCTAGGTTGTGTTAGGCAGCTGCCATGACTGGAATAACTCATACAGGACCCACTTAGGATCAAGAAGCTGGCAAAAAACCTTGCAGCCCCATCCCTTTCCTGCCATTCTTGCCATACACAGAAGATCAGCACAGGACTGCTCATATGTTGGAATGTCATCACTATGACCCTGTGCACTGCTTGTTGAGCTGCCCTGAGACAGTGCCACAGAGCAGAGCTGTCGTACAAAGGGTCAGAATTTAAAACAGGTTCTAGTATTTGGCCTGAGATGTGTTATGTTCTCTGTTCCTGTACCATAGAGCATCCAAAGGGTTTACCTCTACCCACTAGTTCCCAAGTAGCAGAATCTTCTGCTCTTATTGGAATGAGGACTGAACCTGAAATGCCCATACCTATCATTTCACGAACAGGCATAAGGCCAACAGAGCATATAGCGAATGATCAAAGGCAGGAAAAAGATTACCTTTTATAATCTGAAATATGATTTTGACTCCTGAGTAGTTTAAAACAGTTGCATTTACTTTCTGATTTTCATATCAAAGCAAAATGCAAAGAAGGGGACACCACATCATCTGTGTGCTTCATTTTGAACTATTTATTTTGATTTAGAAGTACGATCAAAGAATTCCTCTTTGCTTGATAAGTAATGAGTGACATTTCAATCCAGTTATTATCATATGCATTCCTGAAGGATTCATCACTGTAAGCATCTAGACTATGATGACCTGGGGTCACAGACACCAGCTTCCATTGCATTCTTAGAGCTATATTTAAACCACACTTTAAATATTCTAAACTATGTTGTGTAGTGGTTATCACTAAAGGCTTTCCTAAAGCAATGCCATACATACACCTACACTTCTGTGTAGCCATCTTGAAAACCCTGGGCTTCCACAAGGACGGAAGAGAATCTTTCCCACTATACTGAGTTTGCATGGTTAAGCTTGGGTAGTGGGAGTGCTACAGTAGTGGCTTCTGTGAGAAGCTGTCAGAAGTTTCCCTGATGTTTGACAGAACTCGACCCACGAGCGTTTTGCTATATTTTATCTCCCCTGCCCAGCTGAGGGTGGGAGTTGTAGAGTGGCTTTGGTGGATGCCTGGCATTCAGCCGGGATCAACCTACCACAAAAAGAGCAGCTCCCAGTGCTATTAACACAGCTGTTCTGTAACCACATTGCAAAGCAGCTGCAAGAAAGCTTGCAGTGTCACAGCAGTGATCTTCTAGCATATGAAACTGTTCTATAGCCATTACTAGATTTTTCCTGTATGGTTTGAGGAAGTGCGTGGGAGACAAGTTATGAAAACATCCCCCATGGCCACCTCCAATCTGCAAATACCCATCAGAATGAGCAGAGATGGCCCAGCCAGAGTAGGAGAAAACAACCTTGTCACACAATCTGTGATTTTTTTCCTGTCTGCAGAGTGAACAGGGCAGGAGGGTGGTATTTACAAGTACCAATAAACAAGTATTTTCTAAACAGCAAAGAGCTGTGAACTTAGACAATGAGATCACACTGTACCTTAACAAAGTTAGAGTGCAAACTTGTTCAATTTAACCCATTATTATCCACTTACCTGGATACTTCTGGAAACATCCCAAAAAGCCTTAAACATTAATTTAACATTTGTAGCTCTACCAGCAGCCACATTTCTCAAGCTGAAATAACAGCTGTAGAGAGACCACTGCATCATAAATTTTGAGAAAGAAGGACTGGATGAATTTGTGTTTTGCCTTTGATAGATCCATCACTAGCTGAACTAACAGTGACATTATTTTTCCTGTTAGTACTACAGTGGTGACCTCTGACAAATAAGTGGTTTGGACTTCATGCTATGTGTGACCCAAAGAACACATGGCTCTGTAGCAAACTGAACCTGGCATTTTAGTTTAATATATAACAACTGTTCTGTCTGGAGAGCTCCAAATCATTCATCATTACCTCATTCAAAATGACAGCTCATCAGAAAGGGTGCTACTCATGCCTGTTGTGCTCCTTTATTAGCAGACCTCAGAAGAGAATAATTGCAGTTTAGCAGTTTACTGTAATGCTCCCTACTCATTCTGTACTAATTCTCATGGAAGTACAGCAGGTAACAAAAGATCACAAGAACTTAAAACTGTCTTCTCTGTTTACCTTCTCTTTCTTCCACACCAAAGAAAAGGACACCAGAAACTATTTACTGCTTGAGGAACGTTTCTCAGGAACTCTCCAAACTACAATGGCTAAACAACAGCTTCCCAAGTGGTGGAATTTAATTCCCTTCCTTGACTTCATTTAGTTTATGTACTTCTAATGCAATTTTTTCAGACCTACAACGCACATGCACACTTTCAAATGCCCCATCCTGAAGGCAGAGTACCTGGTCAGTCAACAGGTCAAGCAAAACAGAGCTCACATGGCAGCATCTTTCAGGATGGACCATAAGTTAAGACTTCTCTGCTATGTAGGTGCCAATTTTCATCAAACTTATAGGAGTTATAGGACTGATTTATAGGGTTAAAATCTCTTAATCTTTTTTTTTTTTCTTTTTTTTTGACACTAGGCAATATAGTCAAAATTGTGAAGACACGGCCAGAAAATAACACATATCGGAATACATGATATGACTGTAAGTCTCATTTGCTCTGGAAATTAGGATAAATAAAAAGACCACAAATACACACATGAACTGAAATTCTTAGTATTAAAGATATTCTAAGGAAAACGAAAATATTTGCAAAAAGTTAATATATAGTACTAATGCATTTCTGAAAGAATGAAAGCTATGTTAAAATATTCAGAAAAAATGGTATCAGTAAATTTGCTCCAAAGCAAAAAAACAATAAAAACAAACAAACAAACAAACAAAAAAACCAAACAAATAACCCAACAGAAAAAGAATCCTCAATGGCAACTTAGTGACTGCTTTAGTTGCAATAAGCATTATGTTAAGGAGCTAAACATATGTTAAAGAATAGATGAGCAATAGTATCTGTAAGGGAAACTGTAGCTGAACAAAACTATGGTTTATTCCAAGTCTGGTAAAACCCCCAGTCTTCAAGCTGTTCCCCATCTCTGTGACCAGCTTTCCCTACAAATACAGAGAATTTGCTCCAGGTTCAGGTTTTTTCCTCCCAAGCATCCCATAATCAGTTTACTGTACAGCAGTAACAGGCCCTGAGGAGCCTACTCTCCACAGAGAATCCCACTGTTCTCCTGATAGGAAGAAAATGTTTAAATAAATTGCCACTGGGATTTATTTTTAATGGAGAAACACTTGCAGTGGTATAATCCAACAGACACAGATGGTTATCTGTCTAATTTGTATGGAGTAATTAATAGCATAAAACAACACACTGTCAAAATAGGGCAATTAAAAAAATATCAAGCACAGGTTTCCCTTTTGATTGGTTGTATTATTTTATCAAAAACTGAATATAGATTTTAGATACATTGCACCGGAAAGAAAGGAATTAAATTCAGACCTCACAATCTGGCAAAGGAAACATGAGACAGCTCCAGACCTATGGAAAAAATGATGGAGTTTGTAAAAGATGATGAAACTTTTGTTATCTGGACCTCAACATCTGGCATCAGAGAGGGAGAGCATTACACAATTACGTTATCACAGATGAATTCTTAGCATGTTAAATCCTTTAAAGTTTTAACTGGTATTTTACTTCAGCAGTTGTCTGAGTTCTCACCATGTACACCTGGAGCAGTAAGCTTTTTAAACAAAGCTATTTTTGATATTTCTGAGAGTAAAATATTTATCAAATATTTTAAAACCCTTTCTGTTCAACAGAACAGAATTTTCATATTTAGATCAATGGTAGATTGCTACTGTTTTATAGTAACACGGCTTGTTTACCTGAAGATGCTGCTTGGATGTATCTCATCTCTCAAAGCTAAAATGTGATTAGCTAGGTAAACTAACCCAAAATTTGGCACCCATTGTCATTGCTAAGGACCCAGAGAGAGTTTTGATGCTGCTGTGAAAAGAGCAGGATGACAGACAGTCACTGATATTTTTTTTTGAGCTGAGGTGTTTTTTTGATTATTTTCAATGTGTGTGTCAAAAAACTGTGTTATTCACCTCATAGCACCTGAGTCAAGATCAGCTCTGGGGAAGAGGATAAATAATGGCTACCTAGGCAGAAGCAAATTTATCAGCAGTGGTCTACTGGACTGACAGCTGGGTAATCCACAGTAGGGACCTCCTCCTGAATAACACTGTCAGCGAGTTCCTCAAAGTCTCCTGTTTCATTCAGTAATACAACACTGACAGAGCAAGAACTCAAGCAATTCCACTGCAATTAGTGTTGCTGATATTCCTCAGATTACCAATCTGGAGGTTAAAGGAAAAAAAAATATGTTGAAGCACTAATGAGCTGTGAAAGTCAGGAAATATGCAGGCCACAAGGCTTCATATTTCGATCTATAGGTGTGTTTTCCTGTTAGAGCAACATTATCTTACTAAGAAAGGAAAAATTTCTTACCAAGGTTTCAGCTAAATATATAACCTCAGAACTTCACCCTCCACCCACATCCATCCACTATTGTCATAAGAAGATCCATACTTCATATGAGTAAATTTCACAGGTTTAAAAAAAAAAAAAACCCAAAACTTAAGCATTCAGGGGCACCAGTTGTTTCACAGTTGTGAAAAAGCACTTTGCTAAGATCAAAACAAATAAATTCTGTACAAGAATGCATAGTAAATAGTTCAGAAAAGACAAGTTATGGATCACTATCATGCAATCAAATTCTCTCATACAAACACAAAAAAAGGAGAAAGTAAAGGATGTATAGAACAAAAAGTTTTCATTGACCTGATTTGTCAGAGATGTTGGCTGTGACTGGCGTGGTGGAGCAGCCCGTGTTAACCTTTGCGCTGTCCTTGGAAGAACCAACTTTGGGTTTGTTTTTCGTTGCCTCTAGTGCTTTGACCTTCTTGGCATGTTTACTTCCTTTGTAGTGGGCCTCGGCCTGGCTCTACAAAGGAGAACAAATCAGGCTCACTTTTTTCTGTATTTGTATATAATACAATGGATGACAAGGCAGAAAAGTGACACTTTCAATAGTAGGCACCATATTATTCCACCTAAAAAATCTTAATAGCTTTATACTAACAGTTTTCGTGGATCCCAGTTCTTATATATTCAAACTACAGGATTTTAATGAATATTGCATGTTTTCAGTAACTTGGAAAAAGAGGCTCCAAGATTACATAAAGCTCTGTCACACCTAATCGAATTATTTGCTTCTGTGGTGCTTAAAGATTTAAAGGACCATACACACATAAACAAATCCAATTCAGAAAGTTGCTATTCAATTTTCACGTAGTGTTTCCTAGTCTTTATAGCTTGTAGTTAGAAAGATGTACTATGCTGTAACACGATAAAATATCCATTCTTCCTTCTGTTTGATCTAGTACAAATGTCACAAAATACTTTTACCTTTACACTAACAGCAATTGAAACAACTGAAAATTGAAAAAGTATGACTTCACTGTTAGATCAAGCAAGAAGGGTTAAAATGAGGAAATACCATACCTTTAAACTTCAGTAGACCCAAGTAGAACACAGAAAACTAAATACTTATCAGTCTTGATTGCTTTATAAATAGCCTTGAATATTGTTTTTTAAATAGTAAGAGAATTGGAATCTGAAGGACAGGGAGAAGAGGAGCTTTCTTTAATTGTTTTTATTATTTTGGCTGGAGTGGTTTATATATAATATATTCTTCTTAATCCACTCAAACAGAACAGAAGAAATATGTACTGAGATGTTTATTTCCTTTGCCTTAAACCTATCTTCAGAAACTAGGTCAGTGTTTTTGAAGTTGCACAGCTAAAGCTAGACACATAAATTTCTGGCCATTTTTTCCAGTAGTACTGAGCTCCCTTCATTGTTCCTGACTCTATATATTCAGATGCCTTAACAAATCAGACCGCTTTGTTAGAAGCAAAACTAAGGAACTACATACTGGATACAAATTCCAAAGCTTGGAAATTTCAGCTAATGAATTTAAGTATTTTTCTTGACTTTTTAATAAATTAATTTACCAAATAATGGACAAGAAAAAAATCCTATTGAAAACAGTCTGTTTTCATTACATTGTACTATAGCTTTGCATTATTAATACTTCCAAACATAGTTTTAAAACATTATTTCAGACATACCACTAGGTGCCTCTATTGAAGGTTACATATTAACTAAAAAAGTTAATATTGTTGTTTACTTCAAATTAAAACACTCAGAGAAAGCATGCTTCTTGTAACCACATCTTGGCACCTGGCATATAAAAACATCAGTGCAAGTAAACTTTCACTGTGTTCATGCAAAACCACAGTCATTCTCTCTCGTCAATTGACTACTGACTATTTTATTTAGTTCACTGTGTTAAATGAAGCGAGCCATGAAACAAGTCACATGCTTTTTTTAAAGAGCAACTATAGTATCTAAGATGCTTGAACTCCATAAAGAGTGCTGCCATAATGAGGAAAAGTTTTAAGACCAGCAGAAATGGGCATTACAATACAGTCACCTTGGGACAGCATGTAATAACAGCTTTATCATATGGTAGAGTAGAAGTGAAGAGTAGAAACAGCTGGAGCAGGCAAGAGAACAGACAGCATGTTGGAGTCCTCACTCAAGTTACTGGCAACATTAAACTGATGGAGAACTGTTGCTAAAATAGAGGAGTGGAGTTCTTACACACCAGAACTTAAGTGATTATACACCCCATGAAACACAGTGTTTTCCACCTCAGAAGGGCAGTGTATGTCGTTGTGGGTGCATCGTTCCTTTTATAGGGGATTTCAGTAAGCACACATTCAGTAAGAAAGGCTGCTAGATTAGTTTTATTTTTAATTCCTCTGAAAGTGAGAATTAAAAACTCCCTTTATTATAAAAACAGTGAAGAGTTTACTCATTAATTGCTATTAAAGTATTTCTTGATTTTAAAACCTTTGAAATATTAACACTCATACAAACACAATTTAAGGATTATAAAGAAACAACTAACCAGCTATACCACTAGAATACTATGTGCACTACTTAAAGGGACACTTGTCAACTTCTGGGTTGGATCTCTTCAGTTCTGAATGTAGGCAGAGGAGCACAGTCCTGTTTGTGCCCTGTTATGCCATGTGCCTTGTGCAGGCACAGGCATCTCACCCTGTCTCTCTCCACCTTTGCTGGGTTTTATCCATTTCTCTTAAGCTTTGCAGTTGTGACATGATGCACCAGGAGTGTTTTCCATCAACAAAATTCAATAAACTATTCACACGTTGCAGTGTACAAAAAGTGGAGCTAAAAATGGGGGGTGTATATATACCCTTTCCATTCCAATACTTTTAACTTTAAATAATCGCAAGTACAAGATTTTCCACTCAAGCATCCTCAAGTTGATGATGTCCCTTTAAATATTTGAACTCTATGCTCTGCGCATATGTGTGCTGTCGGTAGGATCATATGCTGCCTGAGGCCAAAGCTATGACATAAGAGACAAATGCACTCAAGAGAAAGACTTAGTAAGTCAATGCCTTGATAACAAGCCTTTCTGCTGATATTTGCAATAATAATGCCTGCAATATCAGTAATAACCTACTACAGTCTTTGATTCCCTTCATTCAGTCCTCATATAGTGTACATGAGACCTGTTGAGAACAAACAAGTCCAGGCAAAATTAAAATTGAGATTTCCATAATAACAAGTGAAGCTTCATGGAAACATGGTGAATGGACTTATTTGAAGCTTTCTAATTATTATAATCTATCATAGTTGTACATTATAAGGCCAAAAAGTATTGTTGTGACCATCTAAGCAGGGCTTTTGTAAATGCCAGCCTTCTTCAATACTAGTCAAACTAGACCATACTCCTTTGGGGGTGGGATTTCTCCAGGTTTGATTTTCAAGAAGTTAGGGGATGCAAAATCTACCTTTAAAAATCGTTTCAGTGCCTCACTTTTTCAGTTCAGTACATACTATTTATTTCAACAATGACTTTGTCAAGTTTCAGTTCCAGGGGCTGGATATTGTTAAACCTTCAAATCCTCTCTGTTCTGTGAATAGGAGCACAGATACTCTTTCCAAGCATGAAGTTAGAGGAGCACTCCTTAAAAGTACTGAAGCAATGTTTCCTGACCACATAAGCAGTATTTCCTAGTCCTTTCAGTTACACTTGGAAGTTCAGAGTTTGCTTTTTATCCACTGTGGGATACATAATTTGATTCAGCTGCCTTTTAATAACTGAAATGCAGTACCACCATGCTACATACACACCTGTAGCAGGCAAAAGAAAAAGGGCAGCTGAGGCAATCTGAAATTGGAACTCAAGTTCTGATTATTACTGATACTAATTACTGTGATTATTAATTTCCTGAGTATTGATAATCTTAATTTTTAAAAATATTTGCAAAAGCACCCTATTAAAGGCAAACATATTTTGTTCCACGTCTCACTTAAAACTTGCTTATGACACAAATACAGCAGTCGAGCAGATGTTGTGAGCTTTGTAGACTGTATCACTGAAATACTAAATATATCTTTGAAATAAGCCATGACATATAAAATTTTCATTTTTAGTTAAGGCAAGAAGATGAAAATTTATTTTCATTTGCTCTGATAATCCAGAGGAAGTTGTGTACACACAGGGTTCAAAAATCACGTGTAAAAAAGGAAAGATAATTTACCAGTTTTAATATAAACACCCAATAAAATTCAAAATTAACTTAAGAGTAAATATCTTAGGGATGCAATATTTTAAATGGATACTGAAGGTAGTTTTTGATCATCATTAACATTGAGTACAACAAATTAATGCAAATTCTGTGTCAGCAAAACAATATTTGAGAAAATAAAAAAAGTGGGAAAAACCAAAATGAAGATCTGTAACCTCAAAATATCTTTCTATACTCATGTAATACAATGATTTTAATTGCAGAATACTTTACTCCAAAGGATAAAGCCACATTTAATGCAGGGATTAATTCATTCTACAGTAAAATCATTTATCTGTGCCACAATTCAATATTATTTAAATATTTATTTTTCATTTCAAAAAGACTAAGTTACATCTATTGTTTATACAGCCGATATTAAATGTTACTATTGAGCTATCATTATTACAATTTTTAAAATAAATGCATACTAGGTTAAGGAGGACAGTTTTTGAGAAAGTGGAATAACAAAATATTTCTGTGAAAAACTCCTTAATTGAAAGGAAAGTCTAATTTTCAATTGGATCGAAAACTGCCTGTGGTCTAGCTTGGTATTTAGACATCGCAGCATTTTAAAAAAGAACCTGCCTACTTATTAGACAGCAGAGAAAGTAATCAAGTACTGGCTAGTAACGTTTAATGGACAGGAAAAGCTTTAAGTTGCCATAAATGTGACATTATGAAACAAAATGAAAAAAATACCTTTGTACTGACAAGCCAAATTCCACAAAAGTATTTATGCATTTGTCTGGCATTAATTTTTGATCACTGGGATGCATATTTTATGACACTAAAAAATATGCCTACATATTTGTATGGCTTAGTGAATAGCTGTATTTTACATTAAGTTGAAAATAATTAATAAATATAATTGACAGACAAATAATTCTGTAATTTTTTCCCATAATGTTTCTAATTTATACACCTTAGTTCTATCCACAGTCTTTTAGTACCAATTAAAAAGCCCCAACCAATCAAACCTTATAAATGTGCTAATTTTTAAGAAAACATCTAATTATAAGGATGAATGACTTGGCTGTAAGAAAGGATAGCTTTTTCTGCTCTTAAAAATTACCCAAATGCTATATTTGATTTAAAATCTACATTCAATTGCTACTTTCAACTACAAATTATTAAGTTTGAAATCTAAGCAGGATGTTAAACTGAGACTACTTACAATAGATAAACAGCCACCTTATACACTAGACTGCATTTAATAAAACATCAAAAATTTAAATTATCTTCTACATGTAAACATGCTTTTGAAAATAAGCATTAATGTCTTTAGCATATTTTAGGGCTTAAAACAACCTCAGTAATTTTACTTTGTAGAAAGTTAGAAGTGTTTATAAATCTGTCTGTATTGAAAGATGTAGATAACCAGGAAACACGTAGATCATATGGATTCATAGTTAGCAGTAATTGCCTTTAGGAAAATTTTGAACTACTGGCAAGACTGTAGTACAAAAGGTAACAGAATATTCCCCATCAGGAGCAATGACTGACAGTGTATTTGAAATCTGCACAATTCATTTTGACAGTTCACAAGTGACTGAGGTTTAGAATCTACTTGCTATGTGAAAGATAATTAACTCAATTACTACACAAAGAAACATTAACCTGATGAAAGGCTTGAGTAAGTCTAAAGGTTCTAAGTGCTCATGTGTGTGAGATCACGATTTTTTTTACAGGGTTATTCAAGATCAGCTGAAGGAGCCCTTCATTAGGTCTTCATGGAAATAAGACAATTGTACCATCAACTCTTTAACTGAATGCTTGAATCTGCTCCCACATTATCCACTCTGGCAATTAACATATACAATTAAATATATGTAGATCTGCATGGACATAAAGAAGGAGAAATGCAGAAATAAAGGGAGGTTCTGAAGCATCCATATGGGAAATGCAAGTTCATGCCTTGAGCTTTGCAATACTAGGTGAGTGGCACAACTAAATGGAACTGAACATGGTGGCTCATAGCTCCCATTTCTTCTTGCTTGCTACTGCACCTTTTTAAAACAGGAACTCCACCCTGGATGGGAAATATTCTCAACAGTAATTCTAACTCTAACAGGCTGCCTGGTGAAGTGGTGGAATCAGTATCCCTGGAACTGTTCAAAAACCATCTGGCTCGGACACTTGGGTCTATGGTTTAGTGGTGAACATGGTGGTGGCTGGACTTGATTATCTTAGAGATTTTTTCCACCCTCAATGATTCTATATTCTATCTCAAATCCTGTGTTCATTTGGTGTCAATACAATTGATGATCTCTAATGAAAAATATTTTGTTGAAAATACCACAAAAGCTTCTGCCAGTAACAGTTCAACCACAGAAAATTAACAGATATATAATGAAAAGATATATAATAATCCTGAAAACTTCTGTTCTGTTATGGAGTTGCTATAAAGATGATTTTTTCCCCTGCACATCACAAAAAAATTTTACATAAATTCAAGATTTAAAAAAGCCCCTCCTTTTATACATCAAGCTGATTACAGTGGCAGTGGTCCTGTTAGAGGAGGAAACTAACTGTGCAAGACACGAGGAGCAGAGAGGTATTTATGTTCATAACATATTATCATTTTAATTCACAGCAGATCCTAAACTATAAAGCTCTCTTTCTTAATAGGAAGATGTCTACCAAATGTTTGATCACTTAGTTTACCTGTTAGCACCATTCTGTAAGAGTATGCATATTTATTTGAGTATATAAATTATGAAGAATTTAGACTAGAATCATAACTCTAATAAAAATTACATGACATGATAAATTAGGAAGTAGTGTTGAAAAATAGAGTTTTATCTCATTTGACATTAGTAACAGATGTAATTGAAGAAATCTCCAAACATGGCATGTTAATACATTTTTTACACCAAAGATATGCACTAGCTTTTAAATTCCATGCTTACGGATTTCTAAAATCTAATTGCTCAAAATAGTAAGATAAATTATTATTGAAAAGAACATAGAAAAACCAAGGAGCTATGAAGATCAGCCATGTTGTACAAAGTCGACTCATATTTTAAATACCTTACCAAACTTAGTTAAAAGCTCTGTTAAATAGCTGTTATTTGAACAGAACTTTCATCATGTTATAACCCTGTACCCTATAATCATGCGGTATTTCTGTCATGTTGGAGCTAACAGCTTTCATCATTTTGTCAGTTCTGTCTACAAAACAGAAAATTACCTTCACAGGTTCCTGAGATTTATGCTTTTAATTACCTCCTATCGGCTTCACTACCCTCCATACCCAGAGGATCAATATAGTCTTATTTATAAGGAAAAAGTAAAACGTTTGACAAAAGACAATGACAGTTCTGTAGAATTTTATGTGATGCTATTGATTATTTTGTTTATTATCTTTTTGACAACATGAATGATTCATTTAAATTTGCAATGTCAACTTTTGGTAATACTTGCCTAACTTTCCAGAATTTGCCTTCTGGCTTTTTTAAAAGTGAGCACTAGTATCACGTCATTTTTATTAGCTTTAAATGAATTCAACAATAAGATGAACCTCACCTTCTCCAGATTCTAAACTGTTACATCTGCTTTTCTGATCTGCCTACAAGGTGTTTCCTCCTGATTTTTGAGTGAGTACAGGTGACACCAAAAAGCAAGGCTAGCTCACAGCCATTACTCACAGAGCAAAACACTGCGCAAACGCAAGGTTTTTTTCAATCCAATTCTATCCTATGAACAAGATGGTGCCTACCAGGCTGTAAGACATTCCTATAAGAAAAGACAGCCAAAGACATTTCTGTAAGAAGCAGAAAGTGTGCAGAGGGAAGCAGAGACTTATTTTAAGCAAGATCAACCGATGACAAAATCTATTTATAAAAAGAACACTACCAAACAAAAATCAGAATAATAACACATGTGAACTGCTGGCATCATGTATTTGCAAGTTTGGACCATAGAGAAGTCTGGCTGCTGAGAAAAGGGATTGGATTAGTACTGACATTCTTGTATAGTGCCTAAGCTCCTAAAACTCTGTGGACTATCGCAGAATCCCTTGGGTTGGAAGAGACCTTTAAGAGCAAGTTCAAACATTAACTCAGCACTTCCATGTTCACCACTAAAACATGTCCCTACCCACATCTTTTAAAACCATCCAGGCAATGGTGACTCCACCACTTCCCTGGACAACCTGTTTCAATGTTTAACAACTTTCTTTTGGTGAAGAAATTTTTCCCAATATCCAATCTAAGCCTTCCCTGCCCCAACTCAAGTTTTTTTCTCAGCCTGTTGCTTGTTTACTGGGAGAAGAGACTGACACCCACCTTGTTACAACCTTCTTTCAGGTAGGCTTAGAGGGTGATATCATCACCCCTGAGCCTCCTTTTCTCCAAGCTAAACAATCCCAACAACCTCCAGACTAAACAATAAAATAAAAATAATGAGAGAAAAGAGCAGAGAAACTTCTTGAACACAAGGTGATGATTCACAGTTAAGGAGAGCAGTTCTGCAGAAACCAAACAGATATCCTTCCAACCACAACTCACTTTTCCCTTATGGCTGCAAGCTACAGTGTCAGATGCCATAACAGAATAGACATCTTGGGGGCAGCCTGGCCAAAGCTCCACAGCCACTGGAAGATTTATTGCCACACAGTGGTTGAAGAAAATGTCGCAGATTCATCTGGTGGCCAGAAGGAATGAGAAAGAATGAGCCAGGCGTGGGCAGAGAAGGAGTCTATACGGGATAAAAAAGAGCCATTTCTCCCCTTGCCTTCTTGTTACTGGACCCTCTTACTGGTATCATAAGGATTCACTAAACTCACTGTGGTTTAGGAATGGTATTCTCCAATTCAGTACTCTTGCTAAAACCATGTGTTGCTTCCCTTCCCCTCTCCAGATGGAGGCATAAAAGGAAAAGATCATGGGCTGAGACAAGAACAATTTAATGGAAACAGCAAGGAGATAATAAAATGAGCAGTAAGAGCATCAATGTTAATAACAAAAGGTACAAGAAAAAGAAGCTCCCAACAATAAATAATACGGGACTGCTCCATCCACCACATTTACTTCAGTGGAAGGAACCCCTTCTTAAAGAGGGTCCCTTTGACCCGCTCCTAGCAATGACGTGAGGTGGCGTAGAACAATATCCAGGCCCTGGCCATGTCCCTCCCAGCCACTGCAAAAAATTAGTCCTGTTTTGGGCAGAACCAGGACACTCATTCATGATTTTTGGTTTTGCTAGAATATCTGTAGTATATATAATTAATCTCACCATCCAAACCTAAGTAATTAATCCCAGAATTCTTAAAAGGGGGGGAAAAAGTGTTTTTCAAAGGTTAAGCTAGACCTTTCTCAGTGTTATCTTTTCTCTTGCTTCCTCTTAGTGGAAAAGTTACACCCCTTGTTCTGGTGGCCTTTAAGTCACCGTGAAATCTGACTCACTATCACAATCTGTTCCATGGGGAGGATTCTTCCTCTCCTACTGCCTAGTCTCTCATGGTAGTAAATATAACTGAGTATTTCTCTTTTTTCCTGAGCTGGATTATAACACAAGACCATAGCTTGAACTTCTTTGGCACATTACTCATTGCTGCACTGGAGCATGTGCTGTGTCATCACCATGAGCATGGTGTTTACAGATAATTTGATGCAAAGATGGAAACACTTGTGTTTATTCTAAAACACTAAGACACATCCAAATGCAATTGCTAATGGATAATACTGCTTTTTTTCTTTTCTTTTTAAAACTATTTTGAAAAAGAGTATGTTCCTCTGCATAACAGAATAAAGTTTATGCAGACAAGAAAATGTATCTCATTGACCATACTGTTTAATCAACCTCATTAACTATCAATCCTCATAACACTATCCCTCCTAAAATGAGATTTCTAACCTAATTCAACTGAACTTGACTCCTGGTATCTACCACCATTAAAAACTAGTTTAGGAAAGAGCCCTTTTCTCTATTCCCTCCTCACATTTTTTTCCCCCATTTCACTTCCTCTATTCTTGTATTTGTATGCTTTTTCTCCTCACTGAATCCTGCTTCTCTCTCTCCCCTCTCCAAAACAAAAGAAAAAGAAAAAAAATTAAAATAAAAGGAAGGAAAAATAAACAAGAAGGTAAACTGAAAGAGTGGGGATTCAGTTCTAGAGGCAGGCATCCCATATAATTTGGCATGTGCTCAGGTGTCCTTTGGCAGTCAATCAGCCTGTTGTGGATGTCCCAGACACCTGAGATATTTGAACAGCAAGACACTTAGATTTAGGCACCAATCCCACTCTGAGTACCAGTTAGAATATCTTAGGTAGGTCAAGCAAAAATGTTGTTGAAGCAACCTCAATTATCAGTGCTGTAAGGTTGATACTACTTTTACAGATAAAATTCCCCTGAAGGACTTCAAAGTTCAGGCTATTAAGACAACTTTAGTTTGCTGTTATTTCAGAGATATTTTATTTTTCTGTTTCGCAAGACTTTGGATCATTTCTTCTGTACTACAGTTCTCTAGAGTTGACAGAGATTGGAAGGGGTGTCCAAACTAGTTGTACCAGAATTTATTAGCAAAAATAGGCAACCTCCCATTCAACCAAAATACAGCTAAAAATATTAGAAAACCACAGGCAGAGTATGATGGTGGATGTCTGTAAGTACGAGTCAAGTCCCACAATTTCTTTTCTTGGAAGCTGATAGACATATCAGGTTAGGACTAGACAAAATTTAGAATATGTACACAGAGGTTTTCTTCATGTTTTACTTTTAAAAATTGAAGACTGGGAGATCCTAAAGAATTCAGTTAGAAAATACTGTTCAAATTATAATATGGCAGAAGAAAAATCATTCTAGGAACTTTATCTCTGAAAATACTGAAGGCATCACTTCAACATATGTTTACTCCCACATTAAAGACAACCTATTTTTAAGTATTTAAATTTTGAGATTTCCTCCCATCCCTGATCTTTCTTTTCCTGCAGGTAGCTGCAGATCCCTGCCTCTGAATCTGATGCCAGAATACTCTCACCAAAGCTAAACCTGAAGACACATAAACAAAAGAAACCCAAAACATTTGCAATTTATTATATTAATTTAGTGGGAGGTTTGACAACTATAAATTGACTAGTCAGATTTTTTTTTTTTTGGTCTATTGATTCAGAGTAGTGAGTGTGCACAGCACAAGGAAAAGATTGCAGGCAAGGAAACCAATTTTCTTCTCACAGATGAATGCCCAATGTCTGTATGTTTCCTGCGCAATTGATAAAACACCATCAGAATGCGGTCAGAATCCTCAAACACCATGCAAGGGAATTCATTAAGGAGAACAAAAATAAAAAACCAAGAAGACACTTAATAGATTAGTTGTGCCATTTTTATTTCATTTAATTGCATAATTTAGGTCAAAGAAAGTTCAAAGGAATGAAATGTCTATCAACAAGAAGTATGTCAGCCTTATAGAACCAGAAGAAACTGCAAGTGTGAAGTGACTGTACTACAAATCTCATTGTGCTACACTGAAGTTTTAATGAAGGTTAACAGAGTTTGATGCTACTCAAAAGCATATCACATGGTGGAACTGATTCTCTGAAAGATTCAGCAGTTACATGGTTCACACGTATCTGACTCCCTTCTACCCCAGTCAGCAAACAAAGGATGGATTGCAAAGACTACTCCAACCTCTGAGCATAATTTCACATTACTTTTGGTCCAAAGGGACCAAAAAGAAAAATACATTCAGAGTCCAGATTTTTATTTCTGCACAGAAGTTTCAAAAAGCTAAGAAAGAACCATGAGTCTGCAGAGCTTAGCTGAAACTCCATTAGTATTACCTCAGTGAAACTATAAGAGTGCAGATTTTGAGGGGTGTGTGTCTATTTGGATAGGTGAGAATAACATCCAAATAAAATAAGGTCCCACTCTCAGAACAAACGAAGCAACACATGCTCAGATAAATAATTCTTAAGGTCAAATGACTGAGCCTGAAGAAAAGATTCAAAATTTTATGTACAGCTTCTCAAGAGAACCTAAATAAACCAATGAAAGGCTACACAGCTTTTAAAATAGAAGTACTACACCATGAAGACTCATTCTCCAAATATTCCTGGATGTTGTGGCTATGAAATATTTGTGAAACTTAGATTTATATTTAAGTATCTTCTGGTATTTGTAACATTGCTATAACCTTAGCACTTTCCAAAATCAAATTTCTATGTTGTTTGTGAATGTCCTGGTAAACTAAACTGCTGTAGAAAGTAAGGAGCTGCATTTCAGCATGTAAAGTATCCCAGTCATGGTGCTTCATCCTTTCTTACAACCATTCATTACAAAATGATGATGATACTTTCTAGTAACTATAACTGAATATATTTATCAAATTTAGGCAGAAAGAGCGCACCACTGTACTGAACACACCTGGCCCAGAAGAAGCACGGCTATAACCGGCCATGCTTTTGTTATGCCACTATTTAAAGCAGAATATGATATGCACTATTTGTTCTACTTTGTACGTCTAGATAGGAACAATTGCCTGTTTGAGAGATGTACAAAATGATATTACATTTCAGCTTTTTTTTTTGTTTGTTTCTTCCAAGCCACTCAGTTGTGATTCAATTTGTCTGCCTGACGTGCTGTTTGTCCACCTGAATGTCAGCACAAAGTGAGTGACTCCTCTCGGGACAGGATCCATCATCAGAGGGACCCTGATCCCAAGAGGAGAGGGAAAAGTACGGACAGCCTGAGTTGCCTCACTGGTGATGGAGTAAGACCCACCTCAGAAGCAAGTTTCAGATCCATAAAGCCAAAGGAAATTTTAAAAAATATTGGTTCCTTGATTTAATCAGTAGGAGTAGATACCTGGACCAAATATCAGTGCAGGAAGATTCATTTTTCCCTTAAATCTTAACCTTAAAGAAGAAAGACAAGCAAACTAAATTTAAAATAATGACTTTTGAGATCAGTTAACTAAGCAGATATTGCCACTTCAAAGGAAGTTTAATAAGCTTGTCAAACGATGACAGATTTAGAACTCAATTTGAAGCTAAGATAGCACTGCTTCAAAATCCTTACCAGCCTAGGCAAGAAAGCCAAACTGGGGAAAACACTTTACAAGACACTTTTCAAAGTTGCAATGTTAGAAGCAGAGAAAACCAGGGTAATGGGTATAGGTGCTTTACTGCAAATCTCTAGGAGCACAAAATACTCAAAGGCTTTGAGGAGGTGCCTGCAAACTACTTCTGAGACCAAAATTATTACCAAAAAATATATAATATTAACATATCACTTAGGGATTTATTCTTACCCTTGAGATTAAAACAACAAAAAAAAATCCAGGAATTTGGGTTTATTTTTATTAACTTAATGACATTAGTAAGTAGTCTCCAAGAACAAACACATATTCTTCAACTGTCAAAGGCCATAATTTTCTTAGCTATAGTATCCTTGAACTGCTTTAATTTTCAAGCTACTCAGCAAAAACATCAAATATTTTAAACATATCACTGTCCTCTTTTGTAATGATTTTTTAAAATTAACTTCAGAAAACAGTTTCTTCGAATTTCTCATACTCAAGAGGACAGGTAAAACTAAGTGTTTATATTTACTATAAATGAAAGTTATTGGAAGAATGACTTTATTCAGAAATCAAAAGATATATCAGTAAGGATGTACAAAAAACATGAAAAAGCTACTTCTTCTGGAAGGAAAGCAAATATGACCTGGAGAACTCACTGGAAAGCTCTTCTGCTTCACCTCCTTTTTTAAAAAAACCAAAAAACTCGGACAAACATTTATTTTTGCAATACTGCTTGAAGGTTACTGTACCATCAAATGGGATCTCACCGATGGACATGGCATTGGATATCATGACAGAGCTACCCAAGATAATTAAGAGTTCATGCTTTATGGACTTCTGCTCTGAGTGGACAAATACTAACCCATCAGGCTGAGCAGAATGCAGGCAGAATTGCAATTATTTATTTGGGAAAAAGAGGTTTAGTAATTATATCTAAATGCACCAAAAAAACCCCCAAAAACCCAGGGAAAATAGGCAATACTCACATCAGAGTTAAAGCGAAGCTGGCAGACATTACAGGAAATTACTTGTTTCTTCTTTGGGGGAATGGACACTCCAAATGTATGGTTTATGACTGCTTTTTGCACAGGATCCATCTGGAGAACAGAAAAATGATCAATTTACTACTTTTCAGGGCAATAAAGAGTATAGAAGAAAAATTAAAAAAAAAACCAAAAAACAAACACTTCCAACAGAAAGCTTTTTCTTTTCTTTTTTTGAGATAAACAGGAGAAATAAGATTCCAGCCCTCACAATAATTAGATGTAACATAGGTCATGGAATTGGTAGCACGCCAAAGCTGATGAAGAAAAGGCAACTTCATTGTTGCTGTCATCCCCAGGTTACTAAATAGTTCCCCTTCTCCAACCCTGCACATTCTCTGGGCTGCAGGGCCCCACTACCACATCTGAATTGCAAAGAGCCCCCTGAAAGCCCCTCCCTATCACCCACTGATCCAACAGACACATTACAGAAGCCACTTTTGCACCCTGACAAGTCACTGTCATTTATTTCTACATGTTTTCCTTTAAATGATAAATATTAGCACTTATTTGAAAAATATTCTCTCCTGGAGATCTTTTTGTGAAAGGAGGTTCTTTTGCAGGCTCCATTAGAAATACCACTTGCTGGGAAAAGAGGTTACAATCCCCAAACATTTCCATGGAGAACTGATGAGTGACAGAACCCAGGGGAAGGCTGAAGTTCGGAGGAAAATGAAGGGAGTGTTTGTACCAGGAAAGTTAGCACGCTTCAGAAAACATTTTAACACTGTAAAAAATGTGAGATAAGTGAAAAAACTGTATATATTACTCATAAATTTGACTGAACGTTTTCAGGAACTCAGAACTGATTACATCTTTGCTAAATATCAGGACTCCTGTTGGTCACGAATATCCTCAGGATCACAGAGAGCTCTGTTGTTAACATTGCAGAACCTGAAGAATGACCCAGGGTGTTCAGAAAACAGAGTTTATAACTCCTACTGTGCCAAGACCTCAGTCATAACATGTCATTCTTCCTGATGTGACATGAATACAGATTAAAATTAATTTCCTGATGCAAAATTATTCAAACATAATTTTCTAATAAAAAAAAAAAAAAAGCAGAATATTTAGTGTAGTCTCACAACTGATCCTGCTCTGAGCAGGATGTTAGAGCAGATGACATCTGAGATCCCTTTCAACCCAAATGATCCTATGAGCATCTGTGTATGTGTGGTCTTCCATTCTTATCTAAGAGAAGCAGTGGATTCTGAAGAGGAGAGGGCAAAAAATGGCAGTTTACAAAAAAAGACAAATGCTCATTTCCCCATTTTGTTTTTAAACCAGTTCAGAAGAAAATAGTTTGATTTGTTATAAAGTTAGATTTTTCTGAAGCTTGATTTGCAACCACAGTGATGATTTTTTCCTTTACAGTAGTACTGGAAGAAACCAAACGTGGCTGTTTAATCCCAGGTGATACCCAACAAATACTTGATACTAAGCCGACTTGCAAATGGGGGAGAGAATAGCTGAAGTAACTGATTCATTAAAGAATTAGAACAGTAAATTAGCTGCTTCCAGACTTCCTAAACATGAAGATAAAGATAACAATTTTCCCTTAAGACAAATTTTAAGCTTCCAGGGAAGCCTGCACTACTAAGGATTTTCTTCACATATATGTACACACACAAAAAAACAAATTCAAGAAAAACAGATGCATTGTATCTGCCTAAAAAGACATTCTCCAAATTTATTACCTAACACCAAATACTTAATTTTTTTGGATAATGGCTACAAATGTTTATTGCTGTATTAATTTTAAACCAAATGCTTGATTTCGTAAATGGCATAAGTAACAAATTTTCCAGACAGGTAATTTCATTTTTATCAGCTTTTGCCACTAAATGCTGTATTTCATTGCCACAGGGGTACCATAATGACAGTACAAAAGTAAAACCACCTCATCTGGAATGATCTACTGAATTATTAAATGATGTTATGTTGTTACAATGAATGTGACAAAATCTAAGAAAAACCCAAAATATATACCCTTGTTTCCTGTTTCCTCTATTTCTAGGACATAGTGAGAACTCAAAGTCTAAAAGCTTAAAATACAATAAAAAATTATTTTTCTGATTTGTACAATTTATGTCATTGTCTTGCATAGTATATCACAATCACACATGCAGATTAAAAGTTTCTTGAGCATCCACTGTATAATAGATATGACACTCAGAATATATTATTACATTTATAATATATGTTAAAAGATTGCTGTATTATTAGGGAATTTTCTTAAATGGAAGACGTTTTTATGTTTCAACTCAACTACTAATTGTTAATCAGTTAATCTAGAAGAAAAGAGTAATGCTCAAAAGTACCTCAACCATTTGAAGTGTCTGAGGTCGGTGAAAAGAAATGGCAAAAATACCCACTAGTGTCTGCAGTCCCGTTTAAAAAAAAATGCAAAGGAAAGAAGCAGTGATCAATGACTCCTCTGTGCATTCCGAGTAACAATCCTCATTGCTAGTGCGAGGGAAGGCAGTTCACAACCACACAATGCAGACCATGCACAAAGTCCCAGTTTCAAACAGATGTAGCAGCACAAGGACAAAAACCTACAAAAATAATACAGCTCATGCTGCTTTCAGAAAGTACCACTTGTGATCCCCAGGGGAATGGTTAATGATCCTTCCCAAACCGGAGCCCTGCATGCAGTCTGGTCATGATTAGAATTCAAGAAGTGCAACATTAACAATTAATACGCTTTAAATATATCAGAAACTGGGGTGGATTACAGCATGCTGGAAAAATAAAATAGTATCTCTCTGTTAGAGGATTAATGCTGCAGGGTAAACTGATCTTAGATCACTACACAAAATTATCCTCTTCATTGCAGGGAGAGAGGGAGTAGGAAAGAGAGAGAGAGTTATTTTTGAGGTATTTATTAGGAAATGACGCAGCATAGTTTGGCCAGTGGGGAGCACCAGTATTTAAGAACGAGATCTATAAAACAAAATAATAACAGAAGCTAACAGCCACCACAAATGCAAATAAAAATCTCCACTACACTGTTTATGCTACAGGGGGAATTAAAGCAATTCATACGCTCTGGTAGCCATAACTAGGTTTAACAACCTGTTAGTCTTGTCCTCCTATTTCAATTGGCTTAATAAAAGTTAAATTTAAAAACGTCTTTCTAAGAAAGTTGAAGATACTATCTTTTTTGCAATGAGTTTCCTTAAAACCACTCAAACTACCAAAGTGAGCAAGGATTAAGAGAATTCAGATGAAAATACTCCAGCTATTGAGACTTGCAACAAGAACTTTAAAAGCACTTAAAAAATACAAGTGTAGCAACAGACAGGACAGAAGAGGGGCAGCACAAACAGACTTTGTATTTGCTGCTGCTTTTTTCACATGTCCCAACCAAAAATTTTCCAGAGTCAGGTGTTTTCTGTGTATTTGATAAGTTCCAGTGACTTTCTCTTGTGTAGTGACCTCTAAAACTGATGTAAACCAGTCTGCATTCTTTGCATGCAGTTCCAATGCCTGCAGTCTGCTGTGGGAAGAAATAATTATTTTTGTTTAAATACAGCTTCATACAATTCAATTTTATAAAACCTGTACCACATCCCAAGTTATCTCTGCGCACCTCAGTCATTCTGTGTATGGAAATCACTCCACTTCTTTCTGCATTCTTGTTATCCATCTTAATTCTACCAAAAGCTAACTAATTCAATTAAATATACTGAAGATATGGTCAGGAACCATGTAAAATACTCAGGGTAGATCAGTATTGAACTCTGAGCCGATGTTTTCAAGGAATCACTATTACAAACCTGAGATCTCACTACAAGGTCTTGATGGCCAATTCCTAGCACACTGCTTTCTATGTGAAGTTTCGTGCAATTCTCCTTCTGTGTCTCTCACTTTAGAATTATCTAGATGTAACTTCACCAACCATTATTGTCTGGCTTTTCAGTCTCACCAAGGTCTTTCACAATTTTCATGGTCTTTGTTAGTCCTCGCTATCTTGGTGAACTTTGCCAACAACAAAAAACTTGCTCCGCTCACTTACCTCCCAAACACCATTTTGTCATGCAAGGATCCTGTTATACCAATTTAGTGTTCTAAACAAATCTTTGCCAAGGGGTTTTGTGAAAATCCTTTTGGTAATTCAGACCATGTAGATTAAACAATCCTTATTCACATTTTTGTTGACCCCTACGGACATGCTTGTAAAGAAGGATTTATCTTCAAAAGGAATTATGTTGACACTTTACAGGCAATTTCAGCATGAGGTATCCTATTATTATATTCTTATTGAGGTACCTGTTAATTGCCTGGTAAAAAAACCCCTTCCATTCTCCATGGAATGGCTTTTAAAAACTTGCATCGTATTTGCCACCTTTTAATCCTCAGGTTAAAAGGCAGTTTTAGGTGAGCTGTTACACACTATCATCAGCAATTCAACAACTTCATCCTTGAATTCTCTTATCATACTTGCTACCAGAAACTCTCCCTGCCCTGCTATATATCATGGTACCACAGATTCTTCTGCTTCCTCCTGGGAAATGAACCACGCTACAAAGAGACGTGAAAGTAGGCACAGGAAGAAGAGAAAAAAAAATGCATTGGGAGAAGTCGTTTGGTGAAACCAAAGTTCTGGTTATTTTAAAAGATCTCTTTACATACAGCAGGCAGTACAAACACCAATTTGTGAGCCTCAGAAATAAATTGCAATGATCCTGAGGAGAGGTAAGCTCTATCTTTTCTTGTAATAGGACGATAAATATAACCTGAGTAAGGTTTAAAATTGTGACTGGCAGTGTATGCCCTGTTACCCCTTACCATGATGTAACTCTTGGGTCAAATATAGTTTACTGTTAGATAAGCTTTTGTAAACATAGTTTTGGTAAGTGAGTATAAGAGATGTAACTCAGTATCACTTAACCAGCAAGCATAATAAGCTTCTGAAAAACACTGAGAGTGGCCTTCAGCATACTATGTTGGTTTAGTCTGACAAAGAAGTTTAAACTGTATGTGGAACAAACTGGTAATATAATCCAGTATTTCCCTCAGTAAAAAAACCCAAAAAACAGTGACATATATAAAAGACCAAGGCAACATCTAAATTAAGTTCTGTAACTCCTCATGTGTTTGAGCTGCAGTTGTTATGAAAGCCAAGCATGCTGCCAGTGTGGAGAATGACTGTACACTGAAGCTTATCATAAATTCTGCCATATAGACACAGCCCCCTACCATAACTGTAAATATTACAATGACTAGAAGAGTGACAGAAGTGAATACACACTCAACAAAGCACATATTTTAAATGCCCAGCATAAAATCAGAAACATTAACATTGTGATGTAATGCTTGGCATGCTTGGCCAACACAAACCAGCAAAAATCTGTTCTCTCCATGTTTGCGCCGCTTTTGTTCCAACAGGGAACATATTTCTCATTTGACTAATTCTAAGCATAATTTAGTGTTCAAGTCACTCCAATTCTGTCATACATTTCATTGCTTATTTTGCATCACCAGGAAAACTTGTGTCAGTTCTGCTGATGGAGCTCTACCTGAAAGGAGGTTGTAGCAAGGTGAGCGTCACTATCTTTTCCCGGGTAACAAGCGACAGGATAAAAGGAAACATCCTTAACTTGTACCATGGGAAGCTTAGATTGGACATAAGGAGAAATGTATTACTGAAAGGGTTATCAAGCATTGGAACAGGCTGCCCAGGGAAGTGGTGGAGTCTCCATCCCTGGAGATATTTAAAAGATGTGTACATATGGCACTGAGGGATATAGTTTACTCGAGAACTTGGCAGTGCTGCATTAATGTCTGAACACAATGATCCTAAGGGTCTCTTCCAACATAAATCATTCTATGATGTGAACAACTTTCTTTTCTTCCAGGAAAGCCATCAATATTCCCTGTGCATCAGCTCTCCCTGAATAGCAAAGAGTGTCTCCACAGAGATGTATTTCTGTACAGTGAGCCTGCAGCTCTCGAAGCGCTACTTCCCTACACCTCTGTCTCTACGCTCTTCACAACATTTTGGGGTTTGTCAAAAAACAGGCAGGTGTAAATGGCCAGTAACGAAGCCAGGGACGGGTCAGGTTCTCAGCAGTTGATTTGGAGACTTGTACAAATGCTTCACTGAATAAAAAGAATAATTAATTTACAACATTATAGAGTTTTTTTAATGCAGTCCTGTGGTCTAACTGAGGGTTGCCTTAATCACTTTTTTTTAAGGAGGCTCTCCCAACGTACTTACACATAACACATTTACTCAGAGCACGAAATCTAGATCTCAGGGAAATCAAACCCAACCATACTCAGATTACAGCAAGTCCATGTTTTTACTTTCTTTTTAAAATTCTGAGTAGATGTCTTTCTCCAAGTGCAGACAAATGTAAGCATCCACTAAGAAAGAATTCAGACCACAGACACTAGCACCTCCCTTCCCTTCCACATGATTCCTAAAATACAACAACAACATTGTACTCTGAAGGGAAATCTCTCTGAATGCAACTTCTCACTGTGTTTGTCTGTCCCCTCAATTTGGCAGCAAGCTCCAACTTCCCTGAGGAAAACAGTGGCTGTGACAGCTGTGTCCACCACACACTACTACTGGTCAGTATAATCAGCCTGGAAGCATTTTCAATCAAACCAAAAAATCTCGCTGGAATCCACTTGTTAACATCAGATACTACAGCTATCCATGAAGAGTTGCTGAAATAAGAGTAAGTACTGAAAAATAAAAAAAGAAAGAGACACCTTTGGCGTTTACACTTCTACTTCATTTTTAGTACATGACAACTAAAAAGACACCCAGAGCTGGGAACAACCTTTTATATCTTAAAAGAAGCATTAGAAATACTAATAAATTCAGCTTCCTCATTTTCTTTTTAGATTAAGGTTCAGGTAATTTTGGTTTTGCAAATTCCTCATTATTTCTGTTCACGGAGTTGCAGGACTATGTCCCTAGACTTCAGAGACCGATTTTCCTGCACCAGCTACTTGCAATTAAATTTCCCTCCATACATTTTTATATCCAGTCATATGGTATAATGCAGAGCCTCTGGGTATGTTACCCTCTTGCAAGTTCCCCTTCTAAAGTAAAGTTTGCATGGAAAAAATTAAAAAGAGGCTGATTCTCTTTGTGTGCCTGTATTAACAAACACACAGAATACTGAAACTGATGATGTCTGAAGTGATTTACAGATTTGGGTTAGGCCAGAGGGAACCATTACATGTGGTTTCCCAAAAAAATATATGACATAATTTCATTCACTGAAAAAGTTCAGCCCTTCCTATTACAAAGTCCAATAATTTGTGGTCAACCAGAGCCTGAATTTTAGGAAAAAAACCACCTCAACAGATTTATTTAAAAGTTTCCAAGCAAGTTAATTTACATCACTGTGGAAGCAATGCTTTCTGAGTCTACTATAAGCCACTCAATCTAGTTGTGCTTCTCCATCAAAGGTCACTCTAACCTCAAAAACCTTCTGAACAGTGCAGGCACCCACACACTGCAATCATGTCAGCTCTTAACCTTCTTTGTCATAAACCAAGCTCCTTAAGCTGCTCACAATAAAAACTTTGATTCATTTGGTAGCTTTTCTCCGACTCCTTTTCAGATTTTCAATATGTCATTGAAGCACAGGTACTAAAAGTTAGAACACATGCTCAAATATACTTTCTCTTTACCTACTTAATTACATCCTTTCTGTTTTAACAAGAAACACATTCATCATCTTTCCACAGCATCGACTTGGGAAGCAGAGCCCTAAATCTTCACTGACACGAACATTTATCCATCCCGTGCGCTAGCACAAGTAATGTCACCGTCACACATCCTTCTCTCTCAGGATGTTTTCTGCCCCAGCCTTGTAGAGGGCTAAAACAGCACCACACTGGGAATCTTGAAGCACTGGCTGCTTTCAGTAAGGTTAGCACTGAGGAATTTGCAAAACATTGTCGGACCAAGATCAGGAGGCCACTGATGAATCCCAGTCTTCTCAGCAGATTTCTTTTTTCTCCTAACCCAGTTCTGAAATCATGGTTTAAACCAAGACAAGGAAAATGAACAACGGAAACAAAACCAAGGATTTTTTAATCTTCTGCTTTTCTGGCCTCGTCTGACTTTGCACTACTCTAGCCTACATCAAGTAAATGATAGTAAAAATCAAAATCAAAATAAAATATAAATAAACTCTAAACTATTCCTACCTCTCTCTTCTTACCATGTTATGTGATATGATTAAGCACAGAGGTCAAAAGGTAATTCAGAAAACACCTTTTAACTATTTTTTACAATAATTATTTTTTTTCAGTGCCATTAATATTTCTTCTGCCCTTCCTTCCCTTCATGCCTGTATATTTATTGCATGCTAAAAACAATTTCTGGGTTAGAAAATCATAATCAGGATAGCCTTCAAAAGAATGTTCTGAAAATTAAATACCACTGCTGTTTGCTGCTTTAGAAATCTTTGTGTAAAATACTATGAAAATTTAATATTTGATTCCTATAGAAGTACTTGACCCAAAGAAAGAACTCATGAGACATCACAGAATAACAAAAAAAATATAATAATAATTAAAAAAAATCTAAATCTGGTCTCTGCTTCTTCTAAGGCTTATTCTCAAGCAAGGATATAAATATATTAAAGGATTCAGTTTGTTATGAGAACACCAAGAATAGATTTAACCTTTATGGTAAAAATTGTCAAATTTTCTGCTCCAGACAAGATGGGAGAGTTTTTTGTGTGAAATAAAGAAACAGAAAGCTGCTGAGACTGCTTTAGGATAAAAGAGAATTCCCCACCAAATAAATGGAGAATAAGTAGAAAAGCAAGTATCTGCAGCTCAGTGCTTTTTCTTATATGAAACTGAACCAGCTTCAAGTATTGGGCAGTTTTTCTTTTAATCCAATCAGATTACTCCTCTACCATTGTGCAATACTTTGAGTCTGTAAAGTGAACTTTTAGGACCATGACAGACCAAACCTGAGAAAAAGAGTAAAGTGCAAATCCAGTAGTAAAGCCAATGCTCAAGGAATATGACAGTTTTCTTTCACTCTGTGGCTATGCTGGCTCACAAGTTTAACTGTACATAAGTCATTTCATCTGAGCCTTTTATTATTCATTTCTAAAATGGGGATAAAAATACTTGCAACCCCATAAAAAAAGCTGAAAGGTCTAAATAAAATGTTAAAATCATCTGATAGAAGGTGCTATATAACTGCTATTTATTATTAAAGCTGCTGTTATTCAGAGCACTCAGCTGTGTTCAGCTAAACAAAAAAACATTACCATCTTTCCTCCAGATCCAGCAGAAAAGAAAAACATACCATAGTTTGAGACTTGCTGAAAAGCAAACCAATAACACACTCTGAGAGCACAACTATTCTAGTTACAATACCTATTACCGACTGACAGTAAAATAATATAAATAGGTAAAATAATATGAAGAAGTACCTTTCAGCAAAATCCTGCCAAAAGATTAAAGCCTAAGAGTTTGTACTCTAAAAAAGAGCTTAGATAGCACACAGGTTAAAACGAGATTCCTGATTTTTGCTTTCATCTTTGAGATGGTCCTTATGTATGACCCTTTTCTTCTTAAAAGTCTGCTGTAAGTTTTGATGAGTTTCCGTGCTCCCAGGCTGCTCCAGAACACCAAAACACAAAGATAAATGGTATCACATTAGGTACACTTGAATTTCCTCTACAGTTCTGAACTGTGCAGAGAGGTTAAGGACAAATTCAGAGCTTTTGATTAATTCTGTGAACAGGAGAGAATAAAGACAGAAGAAATCTAGTCTTCTGAAATTAGTTAATATCATCATTTTTTACATACTGAGAAAACAAAACCACCTAATAAGAGGATAACATTTATGTGTATATAGAGATTGGAATATAAACGTATAAACCAACTAAATCTAAGTGAGAAGCAAATCAGAACCAAGAATTGCCTATTTTCACAGCTGTCTTCTGCTTTTCACAGTATATATGAAATAAGGCCTTTTTCATTTATAAATCAATAATGATGTTTCTGAGTTGGGTTTGGTTTTCTTGTTGTTGTTTGGGGGTTTTTTATCAATACCACATACTACACAAACTTCAAAATACTTTTGATTTAAAAAGCACTGTATTTAGAGATGAATCATGAAAGGATTCTTCTAATTAAGCGTGTTCTGAAACTTAATGTAGTATCAAAGACTGTTAGCTTTGGGGGACGATGGTGCTTGTATTTGGTGGGGATTTTTTCTTTAAATTTAAGTAAATGAGAAGGAAAGCCAGGTAGAACCCTGTCCTGTCTAACAAATACATGGGCAAGAAATGAGATCCTCTTTCCCTAGTGATAACTTGGGGAAGCAGCTGAAGTTCATGGTGAAAGCAGAGAGATTGAATATAGAGAAAACTGGTTTGAAAGGCACTGCTCTTCAAATCAGCCTTGCTCTGTTACTTGAAATGAGCTGGTCTGTGCTCCAAACTTTTGCTGGTTTCCAGGTACGCAAAGGGAAGACAAGTTTCACAGTATGGCTTTAAACTGCCATATAATCCCTTCATACTGTCAGAAAATTGACTGTGTTCAGATTAAAAGACCACTAGGTACACCCACATTCAGAAGGAATGAATGTGACAAGAATTTAACTTTAGCTACATTTTTTATGATATATTAATTAACAATTATTGCAGCAATTTTCAGTTTCTCATGGAACAATGTGACAAAGGTCTACGGCAGGGCAGGAAAGCCAGCCATGTACAGCCAGGATACTGCAAAAGCAGCCATTTCATCAGACATATAGAGAATAACTTTTCTCTAAAGCTGCTCTAGAATCTTGCTTAGAATTTGTAGAACTTAGGCTTGTAATGAGAAACTAGCAAAATCTTTGTAAGCAGAGTGGTACAACACATGTTACTTGTCCTAAACTACAACTCTGCAACTGCTTGCTTTGAGGGGAGATGTTTTCATCACAGTCTATTTGCAAAACATCCTTCAGTTACCTAATGCCTAAAATATTTATGATCAACAACCCTCTCCCTTTAAAAAGCTTTCTTGTGTCAGCAAGGTACTACTAACTTGAGAAGAAAGCAATTCAATGAAGATAAAGGCTTCTGAGCTTTCTTGTGCTGACTAGTAAAAGAAATAAATATTGCTGAAGAGTTAGCAAGAGTAACTCTGAGCTTTCTGTTAAGACACATATAGAACACATAGCCAAGGAACAGATTTTCTGGAGGGCTCAGCAAATCATAGGGATTCGTGCACAGAAACTGTGTTTCTTTAAAGAATTAGGATGATGAGCTGATTACTTTTACACGCAATAATGGACATATTGCAGCACTTTAGGAGCCATTTTTCAAAATCCACATTGTGGATGCCAGACTCCTGCAAAGTGGTAGGGAAAGGCCTTCTGCACGTGGTAACTTCTGTTCTTCACCAGTGCATGTCGGTGCACTTTCTCCTTCCTACCTGGCTGCTGATCTGGAAACAGAGAGGGAAGCTCATCCATCCAGTTCCTCTTCGAGAAAATACAAAAGAAACAGGAAAAATCTATAAAATAATTAATGTTTGAAGAGATTCTCCCTTAAAGCCTGACTGTATTATTTTAATAAACACTTTTTTTCCCTCATAATAATATGTATGATAGACTAGGAAAAAAAAAAGGCAGAAAAGTGCTTATTTAGGCCCACCAATTTAACAGAGCTGCTCTTTGAGAGATTTCTGACAGGAACTAGGGAACCTGCATCTTTCTGTTAAAATACCAGAAACCATAAAAGCTGTCAAAAATCAACTGAAAACTCCCCGTTTTTGTCAGCTTTTTCCCCCTATCTAACTCAATGTATCTTACCAGGTATTTCCTTCAAGCTCATTGGTTTTTGAAAGTTTCAGGAAATTACTCAAAATATTTTGTGGGAAAAATATATATACCACTTTCAATAAACATTTTTCAGGGCATCCACAGGCTGAGAAGAATTTTTCCAAAAACTTCTACCACAGTTGAAAGAGTTCTCTGCTGCTTTACATCAAAGCCATAAAAAAACCAAAGAGGGATTCCAGGCTTGGTAGGAAATGCCTAAGGATACAAAGAAAAGGGACTACAGAAAACTGAGAAGAGAATGACACAGAGAGTAAAGGGGCACTGTAGCCAGGTACTTGGAGAGGAGGTAGCAAGGACTAGCCACAGAACAGAGGTCTGTGCTGACAGAATCTGGTCTTTATTATGTGATCCCCAAATTTCTGCTTTCCTCACCTCTATCTCAGAAAATACCTATTACTTTTTTTTATTCCCTTAATAAATGGCAGTAGGATGACTCCTCGTGTTGTCAGTTGGATGATTCTGGCTGTGGCTTGAAAAACATGAATTTTTATATCCATGACAACCAGAAGTGAAATAGGAATGTTTTCAAGTTTTCAAAACAGGAATAAAAGGTAAACCTGAAGTCCTTTTGTGCCTGCATGACTATAAAAAAGGGTATAAAATGTTTGTAAGAAAAACCTTACCATTTCTTAATTAAAAAAACCCAACCAACAAAAATCTTCAAGAAAAATATCCAGCTACCCTGCAAAACCCCTCTTCTTAGTCATTTGCTTAAATTTCCTTTCTATGCTGTTAATAAGTGTAAAGTATGGCTCTTACAAAATTTCACCTCCTCTCTGGAGTCAGATGGAGAGGACCAGAAAAGGTCACTTCCCTCCAGCACTCCATAAATGGGAAAAGGGGAAATCAGAGCACAGGGACAGGGTACTTGGATAAAAAGGACCGTAGATAACGGGCTGGCAACATCCAATTGGCTGCATTTGTAATCTGTTCCTGCCATATACAGTCCTGTGCTGCAATGCGTACTTTGGCACTAGAGCAGGCTGTTAAGTGGCTGAATTCAGACCCTGCTAAGGAAAGAGAAAGCTCCCAAGCCACAGTGTCCTGCCAAAGGCAGAAGAGGCACTTGGCGCAGAGGGCGAGCGAAGCCGGCGATACGAATGCCCTGTGCTCTTATCTGCTGAACTCGGCTTCTGCCTTGGCGATTACTGGGCCCTTCAAATGAGAAAGAGATAAGCAGCAAACAAAAATGTGGGTTATAATTGAAAATGCAGAAGAAGAAAGCAAATTAGTTCCTCCCAGTAGTTGTCTTGGGGGTAGGCCAGGGATACTTAGTCCAGGCAGGGCTAATGTTGGAGAAGAGTCAGAAATTTCTGACTAAGTTACTAGTCAGCTCCTCTTCCCTTCCTGTAACCCATTCCAGCTGGCTTACCTTCACTGGCAGATGTAAAATATTTCTGGTCCACTTTACAAGGGGACTGAGAGAACTCTAATATAAAGAATCACCATAAAGCTACTTGAAGAGAAATAGACACTGAAGGAGTAACTAGGCCACATTAACCCGTGTGTCCTCTAAAACATGAAGGGTATGAACTAGCATTTAGAAACCAATCATGGGCTAGTTAGATGGAAAATGTTTCACTAATGTAAGAGCTACAAGAGATGCTCTAATCTTTGATTACCCCTGAGGCCATAACAAACTCAGAAAGAAGCATATGAATTGCTGATTATTTTCTGTGATGATAGAATCTGAGAAGTTGCTGATGATGTTTTTGTGCAGACTGACGGGTCCCTGGCTGTACCACTTCAACTGAGTGTGAGTCATGTAGTGCTACTCTCATTTCAGGACAAGATGGAATATGCTGGACCTTGGAGATTTCCCTTTTGGGGGAGTACACAACCTTTATATAGGGAGATGAAGACAGTGATCATGAAGTTTGTCTTGCAACATAAATCCTGGCTTTCAGCCGCTTTACATGATGTGATCACAAAGTATCCTTTTATCATTCAGCACACAAAATGGATGATAGGAGAGAAAAAAATGGGGAAATTTAGAGAAAGAATGGTACAGAAGGTAAAGGTGTGTGGTGGAAGCCAGCAAGAATAAAATTCAAGATTATGTTATAATAAACACAAAATGGGGACCACAACAATTTTAACTTGATTTCCACTGATTATATACTTGACTTACATATTTTTAAGTATAGTCAATATGCAAGTTCTAAACCTGTTAAGGCATCTTCAGAGTCATTTTAGTGTGCTGAAAAAGAACTCTTCTTAAACAATACCTTCTGGTCCACATCCATCCCAAAGTGGAAGTACCAATTTGGGAAGCTCCTATAACAATGTTTCCCAGTTTTTTATAAACAAGAACATTTTAAGTAATAATAGCTGATAATTTGATTCAAGCTCTGTCTTTCAGGCAGAGGGGTGTTGAGCAAGAGCATTTGGAACTTGATGCCAGGACAGACGATGTCACCGCTGGATCCACTGCTGCAGCATTTCTGAGAGAGGGTTTGTCCTTCCATGCAGCAACTCGGGTTCAGACTCTGACAGCCTGATCATGCCTCCACAACTGTTTCCTGCTGTTATGAAAAGACCAGGAAAGAGAGCACCTATTCTGCAATACCTCTTTGCTCAGAACCCTTCATCCTGCCCTTACAAGATCCCCTTCTGGCTCATCTCTTGAAACAGCGGCATTTTTTTCCTTACTGAGGAATAAAGATATGTATCCAATGAGTTAGTACAATCATTCCTCAAGTAATTTTTCCTATATAGCTGGTCCTAACAAAGAAAAATTTAACTGGCGCATGAATTGACCATTTCTACACATACATCCAGAGCATATTTCAAATTATTAATGTTTTTAAGGGAAGCAGAAGGGAGACAGTATAAACTAAATCACACAATTCCATCAAGGAAGTAAGATGTAACTGATGTAGGTGTTTCTTTTACAAAATCAAGGTCTGCTCAGTGCTTCAGCTATAAGTGCCCCATGTGGAGAAAAGCTAGTGATCAGAACATTTCCACAAACAAAATGGGAACACTAATGTTTTATCTGGAAAATCACAGATGTTTTCAGAATTGAAAACTGTCAAAGTTAACTAAATAAGAAAGGGTTTACCCCAGATTTTAAATATATTTCCATAAATAAGAGAAGTTCTTTTGGGAAAAAAACTGTAGGGGGTGTTCCTTTGAAGATGTTTGTAGTGAATAAATTTTACCTTGTTTTTCTGCCCTGGTAGTTACTGTACTAAGCTCCCATGCAGAAACTTTTCTTTTTTAACGCCACTGATATTAAGCTAGAAACCACCTCCTGGCAAGGTTTAGAAAAATGTTTCTGTGTCTGACGGCCATCGAAAATGCAGGTGGATCCAACGAAGTTTTGTCTCAGACCATTTCTTTTTGCCACCTTCAGTGAACACATGCAAGCACAACCAGCACCCTGGCAGGGTCCCCTCAGCCCTTTGGAAGGCAAAGAGATGAAAGGATGTACATTGGAGGTTTCTCTGTCTGCAGGCCTTGAGAAGTCCTCCTATGAATGAAGGGCATATATTTCCTGACTGATCCATAAAATAAATGATGGCTTTATTGGGTCTTCCAATATTCACTTCCTGCACGAGATGAAAGACTGTGGCTCACTGGATGATGCATATGTTATGGATTAAGTGGGTTTAGCTTCTATAACTCAAAATTATCTTCTGGAAAAATAGTTTTTAGACACTTTTACATACTATTGCCACCAGTTTAGAGTGAAAAAGAAAAGAAAAAAGACTATATATACACAGATCTAGAAATCTACGTTTGCAAAGGTTGTACTAAGTTAGAGATAAAGGAAGTGCATGACAGCTGGCATTCATTGTGCCTGTCAGTAGATGATCATGAATGATTTAGTTTTCCAATGGGTTTTGAGGTCCATTGTAAAAGACTCTTAAGGAAAATCAATACCTGCAAGATAAATGGCAAAGTCTGCAAATGAGAAATAGAGAAGTATTGAACCACTGTTTCTTAAAATAAAGAGTTTAAACATGCAATGTCTGTAGCATATAGCAGCATAATTTTATATAATTATCAAGAATTCTAAGGGAGGAAGTAGATGCCAGGTTTACAATGTTTGCCAATTTCTCCAGTTCTATTTTTCAATAAAACCTACAGAAGTTTGGAGAGGAATGACAGTTGTGAAGGATAAACACTCCAGGAATTAGGCAAATGAAATGTAACCCACATAAATATAAACTAGGCAAAACCAGTGTGAATATTCAAATTAATCTGTCTCTAGAGGCTACAGCGACTCATATTCAGTAATACCATCATTAAGCAAATAATGGTTGGTTGCCTCTAAGATATAATATCTCTAAAGAAAAGTTTCTCTGAGTCTTAATGAACAATTCTGTGAAAAGGCTCACCTAGAAAACCTGTGCAACTGAAAAGCAGACAAATCAGTAACAAATAAAATTCCTGAATGTATTAGGAAGAGGATGGAAAATTAATATGATTTGCATCATGCCTAGATATGTGAATGGCACACTGCTTTCTTAATGAGGCGTTAAGTTTTGGGCCTGCTTTTTTAACGTACCTGGATTTTTAAAAATCTTTTATATCGCTGTGCACATGCACATCCCCACATCTCCCTCATAAAAGCACAGTTTTCACATACATGTTTTGCAATGAATTGGTAATATTTGCTACTGTTTATATGTTGGGCTGCTGGCACATGAGAGAAGCTGGTTCATACGTTACCTCACAACCACCCCACACCACCACATGCTGTAGCACAAGGCCTGTCAGCAAGGTGTATTTGCAGGGCTTGAAGAAAAACAATGCTGTTGCTGTTTTAATTTCAGACAGAAGGTTAGATTGTGAAAGGAAACACTCGGCAGTGGTTCAGCTGATTGCTGTGTGCTGGTGGTGACAGTGCTCCCCTCTCTGCCCCCCGCAGCCACGGTGACAAGCGCGCTGTGCGACAGCTCAGGTGACGGTCACCTACACACAGGCTGTACTCGCTGACTAGGCACAAATGACTCACAACAGTTTCCTTCCTGTTGCCATGAGCTTAAAGATTTAAGCTAATGATAAAGTGTGATGGCAAGAAAGCATTTTGATAACACTCAATGATAACATTCACTTTTTATGAGCTGATAAAAAAGCAAGAACTATGGAGGAGAGTATTTTTTTATTGCTGCTCTGATAAACATGAAGAACCATAGAAGTGTTACTCTGGCAATAATTTTTTTGTTTTAAAAAAACCCCAAGATGCTTTACCATAAAGCAAAATTAACAGGTTCACAATTTTCACATTGTGCAGTTTTACACTTTGGTGTTGAAATTATACAGAATTAACAATATCCTCCAGCTGCTTTCCTGGCTGTATTAGACTTAGCTTGACTCATGGCAGTGAAGGATCTAGGTCTTACCTGTCGTTCCTTTCTTTCCATTAGCTTTTCTTTTCTCCTTTTTTACAGCTTATAGAAATACACATGTCCAGACAAATGCTCAAAAATCACTCCATCACTTCTCAAATCTCAATCACTGTTTTTTTCAATGTGCAAACACCACCTCAACAGACCAAGTTAAAAACCAATCAGCCCCAGCCACAGTGAGAAGGCTGGATACTACTCCAAGCCTTTTGCACAAGGGAAAAGCAACCACCAAGGCACAGACAAAAAGGGCTCCCTAGAACTCTGTAAGCAATGCACTGTTTTAAGGCAGCTTTGATACTGGATATTAGAACCAGATTGGAAAGCATACACTGAAACTAAATGTGGAAACACCTTTACTTACTGTGTTAAAATTTGGGAAGAATCCAACAGCAGAGCTGCTGTCCACAGGGAAGGACATAAAGGGTTTGATATCCAGGGAAGGCTGCATCATCAAGGTAGGTGTACGCACAAGGGTGGGAAGTGTAGTAGTGCCTGCCAAGAGCAAACAAAACCAGGAATTCATGGTATTCTCCTTTCTGCAACACACACAGTATAGCTGACACAACTGCCAAGAAAAAATAACACAGGGGATGATGAAAAGGCTCTGTAGGAGTTAATATCATTAAAAGGAACCTATTTACACACAGCACAGATGAGGCAGAGCACTTCCCTATGGCCATGGATACTCAGATGCTGAAGAGAAGACATATGGTATATAAATCACACTGGCAGGTAGAATAAATCCTTTCTACAGCTGAAAAATTATTCTTGTGCCAAAAAGGCCAGGATGGGTGCCCATGAAAGTCAGATGCTTTTGCAATTCATGGTTGCCTACTAGATCAGCCAGCATAGACAGTACATGAATTCCAAAATCCAGGTTTGTTTCCAACTAGAGGTCTCCATATTATTTTTTCCCTCTGCTGACTAACTATCAGGTGCTACAAAAACACCATTTCATCTAACACGTAAAAAATTGCCTTTTTTACAATGCAGGGCAAATATTAGAAAACAGCCAACAATTAAATAATCAGCTAGCACATAAATGAACACAATTCCTTACATGCAGTGCTAACTAGAATTTTCTAAATTGGAGCTCTCCAAACAAAAGTTTTCCAGAAATCTATATACTGATTTTTTTTCTGTATACACGTAAGAATCATTGCCCAGAAAGAGCCCAAAGGAATGGGCAGGCACAGACATCCAAATATTCATTTTTAACTAGCTATCTGCCCTATTCCCACAGTAAGTGTGCCTAATACACAGCTCCCAGCTATGCCTGTGGGAGTACTTCTTTCCCTGAAATTGTACAAAATAGATTTCAAATAAAATTTCCCTCATTGAAATAAGAAGTGGGGGAAAAAAAAAAAAAAATCTCTGTGTCTCCTTCCTGAGTTGAATAAATAATTCAGCACTGACAGGAGCAGGCAGTGGAACATAAGTGTCCCACACCTCTAAAGGAGGGTGAGTCACTCTCTGTCTCTCCTACCTCTGTCACAATTTCTCCATAATTACCTCCTTCTCCCACTCATCAGTGGCCAGCAGCCGGGAGCATAACAGGCCTCTTAGGAGCTTCCCTTGTCTCAGGCAGAGCTTACACAATACCTGAGCTTTTTCTCACAGAAGTCATCTGAGCTTTTCTAACCCAGCCAGGAAGGGGATGGGGACTGAGAGGGAGCTAAAAGGAGGGGGTTAGAAAAGTAAACAAGCAATTTGCCTTCTCTGCTCCCATAAAGTCAAATCATTTGTATCCACTTGCAAAATGCCAGGCAATCTATATGGGCTGCCTGAGTACCAGACTTCCATTCAGGCATCTCCCTTTCTGCCTGTTAAGGACACCCAAACCTGAAGGCAGAGTAGACATTTTCCTCCTTTTCTCTGTCCCGCCTCCACAGTCACAATTTCAAACCCATCTTCTGGTATCCAAGAGGAAAGCTAAGTTCAGAAGCCAGATGGGGCTGCATGCATTTTTTGGATGATCGAACACCTACAACTAGCCCTGAGCTCAAATTTTGTTGATGCTGGAGAGACACTCATTTTGATCACAGCTGCAGCACAGTAAACATTATATTATGGTCTAGCAGATGAATAGCAGGCTATAATCTGTTCTCTGTTTCTTCTATAGGAAAAGCATGATGACTGCACAAAGATGGGTCAATGACAGCTATGGAGAGAGAACTGTTTCTCACCATCCCAACTGAGCTGCACCACTTGAAAGCAAAAATATGCTTGAGAAACTTCCCAGAATATTATCTCCCTCCTTCTATCCCAATACTTTCATAAACGTCAGGTTTGTTCCTGCACGCCCATGGAACTAATTGACAATTATGCCTAATTAACTGTAAGACAAAGCTTATTCAAGTGAAGTCACAAATGTCAAAAAGCTAAAGGCTAACATGCCTATCGTTTTTTACTTACACCCATAATGAAAAAGATTAATCAATAGGAAAGCAGTGTGTCAGAGAATTTATCCAAAGAATGTATCTTCAATGGCAAAAATTATTATTTCTAGTAGCTGGTTCTGAAACAGTAGATTTACATAATTTGGATTTCAGAGTTGCATTCAAACAGAAACTATGTTGTATTCAATTACCTAAAGGGCATCATCAATCTAACTTCTGCAAGTTTCTCTTTGAAGTTCATAAGCAATTAAAGATCTGTGAAGTTAAAGAAGACCTGTCCTCTCTTTACATAAACGTACTTCAATGAAGCTATGGTTACATATTTTAACTCAATTTTACAGAAAAAAAACCCAACCCAGAAGAGACTTAAATTGTGACTGACATCTTAAATCGAAGTTACTTTTCTGATGCTCTCTTTGTTCAATGTATAGAAAGCATTTGGCATAAAATCTTTAAAAATTAAAAACCAATTAGCATCCTCCTGAAAAACATACAACCGTCTTTGTACTCCTTGGGTGAGTACAGAACCTTTCACATGAGAAAGACATCTGAAATCTCTCTGTAGTTTTGCAGTCCATGGTGTTTCTGCTGCCAGAGTAATTTATGACCAGGAGACTAGAATACATGCGGAATCCACACAGAACAGAAAACATACACACCTAGCAGACAGATTAGCAAAGGCATTAATCATAAAAAAACGTGTTCATTCTGTTTGCTAATTTACTACTTCAACAATTGCCAGTCAAATGTCAACAACCCTGTTGGACCAAAGTTTGGCTTTCAGACCCACCTCTGAAAGCCACTGAAAGAATTATCAAACAAAGGAGACCTAAATTACAAGTAGAAGCACATCATGACAAAATCATCAAATCAAATGCAATAGGGCAGTTTTACACTGGCATTGCTCCCAACAGTCAAATAGATTCTCACCACTACTCCACCAAATCTGGATCCAGACCTGAATTAAGCAGGAATACTGGCACAAGAAAGATGTCGCTGACAAGCTTCATTATCTTCATAAATTTAACAGATGTTTACCATTTCATTAGCATTTTAATGATAAAGACAACATACCATGTTAAACACGGATTGTTTTAAACTACCTGTAAATCTCTGGAATAAATATAACTGCTCTTTCTTGTAAATGCATTTGCTTATTTCAGCTTCATACAGGTTAAACTGTATTTTATGTTTATAACTTAAATTCTGACTCCCACAGCAGGAGTTATCTATGTACTAGGAATGCAAGCTGCAGAGAGACTTTGCAAAAGGCACTGATCCTCACTGGTCCCTTTTACCCTTGACTAAGAGGAGGAAAACAGATTTTCATCTCATCAGATGAAATGTCTCATTTTATTAAAAGTTTTTCTTCTTCCCACTCATATTTATCTGAAAAAACAACTCCCTGTGTAACAATAGATGCTGCTCATCTTTAGCCACATCCACATGGCTTCACATATATTGCAATGCACTGGGACACTGAGGTTTCTACAGAAGTTATGAAACATTGTAATCTTTACCCAAATTTAATCCACCTCTAACAAGTAAGGTACAATGGATTAAGCATTGCAAGTGATATTTTTGGGGAACAATTACAAAGTCTTGCATCTGTCACTCCTGTGGCAAGACATGTCCCCAGGGCCAGGGAGACAAGCTCTAGCCTGTTGCCAGCAAGGCGACAGGAGACACGGGGACTTGAAGAATCTCTACCAACAACCCCCTGCTTTTCCAGCTTCACAGAAAAAACACAGAATTCAAGACTACCAAAATTTCAGTTTTGGCAGAGGGAATCACAGTTAACTTTGGCTGATGTTAACAGTCTGCTCCTCTTCATGTAAAAGTGGTGCCAAGTTCAGTCAAATCTGAGCACACAATTTTGCCCTTTGTACCTACTGATAACTATTTGTGACGCTATTACTTCTGTCATTTTCTCACCAAGTGCTTTTCTTTGTCACTGAAAAACACAAAAAGAGTGTAATTCCTGCTTATTAATTCCTCAGATTTGGGTCAGTATTAGACCATTACACAAAAACCCTCCATTTCATCACAAAGTTTACTCATATAAAACACCTTTTGTGAATTATTCAGCTTACTTAAGAAATGAATTGTGTTCCAGACTTGAACGCATGCACTTCCAAAGTCTTAATTAAAGGCAACTATAGAGAAATCTGAAGCCATACTCAAGTCTCTTCCTTTTTCCTATTACCTAAAGATGTTCCTACAATATTTTAATCCTTCCATCCATGGAAGCAACCCACACTCAGAACAAGAGCAGTGGAAGAATAACTGAAGCACTATCAGGACAAAATAAAGAAGTATTTGGGTGACAACTTTCTGTGCACTGGACAATCTACATCCACCTCAGATTGCACGTGGCTGCATGTTTTAACCTGTGCCATTGAGAGTATTTGGAAAAATTTCAAAGGGACATTGAGATATTCATACCCACCACAACTTCTGTGCATTGCACTGACAGTTTTCAGTTTATGCACAGGCTGTGCTGCCTTTTGCATCTCTCAATTGTCTGACAGTTTCAGCTACAAGGAACCTTTACTTTCTACAGTAATGTTGAGTAGTCTTAACTGGCCCCAGAACAGCAGCAAAGTATCCGGTGTGTTGGATCAGTTCTGGGCTTTCTCCTCCCTTCACCTTTTCAAAGCCTTGTTTTTGAGACACTGCTGGAGCCAGCAGTATCCCTTTGAGGGTGGATGACAAATTGCTCCTTTCGTTTTGCCCACACTGCCTGAATCAGTTACGGACTGCAAGCAGAGTGTGCATAGCCACCCTGTCTCTAGACCTCACACCGTCATCTCCGTTTATAGCACTTTTCTTCTGACCTCCAGAAGGTGGAAGCAGCTCCCTGGAAGGATTCTGACACAATTCTGCATGTGTATCACCTATGAGCTTTTTCTGGGACCCTACAGTTTCAGTGCAGTTTATTAATTTATCAGTGGAAGTTTTCAGCTTTTTCAGAAATACTTACTTCTGCATGTGGTTAAAAAATCCAGTTTTATAAACAGGTTAGAGCCAGAGGTAGTACCTAGGGCTTTCATACTGAATAAAAATCCCTTTAGCTCTATTGCCTGTGACTCGCAAAAAAAGCCCAAAAACCCCCACCACTGCTAAAAAACCCCAGCTCACACAAGATTTTCTTACACTTACTTATATGCAATTCTGTGGAAAGATATGCAGAAAAAGTTATGTTTATAAAAATCCCTTCACCTAACTACATGGTAAAAGATTAATAGTTTTCTTCCTTTTTATCTGATGCCCCCATTGCATCATGCCTCAGATCTGCTTCCACCACAATTTTTTCACCCATACCTGACAGGTAAAATCATTTGCAAGTCACTGCATTTTGTTGTTCGAGCATTTGTTTGACACTAGCCCCTGAGATATTTTACAATGCTTAATATTACTCATTTTTCCTTTTCAGTATGATCAGTTTACAGGATTTAGAAATTTTCTAGTTTCGTTTGTTTACTTGCAGCTATACATGGGTATTAGAGGATGTCATCTGTTTCTCTTTAAGCCTAAGATAAACTCATAAAAATAAGTTAAGTGCAAGTAAAGTAATTCTGAGTTTCTGAACAGCAGGTGTTGATATCAAAACGCTTAAGGAAAAAATCAATTCTAGGAGCATCCCATTAATAATACTCACGAAGGTGAATATTAACACATGCACCTCTCTTATATAAAAAAAAGTAAATACAGAATTTTAATAGATTTTTTTCACATTTCAGTCAGCAGACCAAGCATTTTTTCCTTATAATATGGTATTACGATAAATGAGACCTATGACACCCATATGGATTCCAGTCTGTCAAAAGAAGTCGTGGAGAGATAAAACACATTGCTTCAACAAATTTTCCCAAATGGCAAATTAATGTGATGTTAAGAGATAAGTCACTATACAGGGAACATTTTTCCAAGTAACTTGAAGCAGAAGCCCAGAATATATGTGACATGGCACAGCTCCTAGCTGACAATAGGAAAAATGCTAACAGGTTTTCTGCCCTCTGGGCACCACATCAACTAAAACACTAAAGAATGAGGGTGCAACTCCTCTGGGAGTTAATATAATTAGCAACAGAGCTATTGATACACATCTTTTAAAACCTGGAGAGTGCACTGTGTTCATCTCCTAAACATTATTCACACACCAGTGGAATAGTCAGACCTCCACTGGCTTACTAATGAGGTTTAAAAATAAAGTATACACACCCATCTGTGTCTGGCAAATAAAACCAGGCAAATCCTCAAAGGATGTCCTGTTTTGTTTTTTTCAGGAGCCACAGGGAAAGGCAGCAAGAACTGGTTTAGAAATCATGGCTACTCAACAGCACTAAAGAAGAACCCCTCCACGGAAGGGCATAAGGCAAGTGGCAAGAAAGCATTGGTCCAGGTCCAGCCTTCCATAGCAACATATGGATACAAAATGATATGCCAAATATTCTACACTCCATTTGGAGTTTGTTTACTTTTTTTAGTAGATGTTTCAGCAAACCCAGAGGCATTTGATGCAACTTCACTACAATGTACAAGTTATCTCTACATTGTACAGTATAGACTCTTTACACTCAAGAATCACTTAACAAAAAACATCAGATTATGAAAATCATTCTCTCCCTAAAAATTAAAACGTGATTTCCAGTATGCTTGAGCATGAAGTTAGTATTTCCATTATTATCCACACAGAAATGAATGGTCTATGAAAGTGTACTATCAGAATTCCATATTCTGCTTTTGTATAAAATCAGATACCTTGAAATGGGGTATTTCTATGTTTCAAATACATGTAGGCTTCCACCAACTAGGCTAACACCAAAAATAAATTGAAATCTGGTGCTGCTGAAATGGAAGCTCTGGCATTTAGTCAATCCAAAAAGCCAACCATCACTTACTTACCTAATACTGATAATTATGTATAACTCATTTAGAAAAACTGCATAGCTATATATTGCATGTTATTTCACATAAGAATTTTAAAAATAAAAACAAACATTACAAGTAAGCATATCTTCACTGGATCAGTTCCTTCCTTATTGAAATATCAGGTGGATATTTGGAAGTACTTTGGCTTCCATTAATTGTTAATATTCCTTTGCCTAGCAAATTGTTTTCCATTTCCAATGCCCTATGATTGAAGTATGGTCATTTAAAAACTAAAAATGTAGACTACAGATCATAAATATTATGCACATATTTGATAGGAAGATAATAATGAAAAAACCGATATTGAAAACTTCTGTTATGATAATATGAATAATCAAAAAAACTGTGCCAATACTTATTGCCTTCATCCCTACCTTCAGTATATCAAAATCGTGTACATGAACAAATAATGATGTCTGCTGAGGAGGCGGGGGCTGAGGAGGGGGGTGATAGAGACAAAACAATAGGAAAGTGGAATTTCAGTATTTTAGAGACAAATACATTAGCAAAGTAATCCAGAAAAATCTTACTCTCCTTGCAGTTGTATTGCATTTCTAATATTTTTCAATAGGCATCCCCACAGGTTTTTTAGGAAGACGCCAGAACAGATGGAGTGGGAAGCAAAGTCCAATAATAAGTGGAACAGATTATCTTGCATTTTCCTTAAATAACTGTGTTACAATTGCCTGATCATAACATCAGGAAGAGCCGTGTCCTTCCTGGATCTGCAGGACGTGTACCTCACACTGCTGTCCCCTCTCTCATGCAGCTGTCCCTCCGTGTTCCTGCGGCTCAGGGCTTGCATCCCTGCACAGCGAGCAGCCCAGAGTTTACAGCAGTTGTGCTTCACTGTTCCACACATTTTTTCCTCAGTATTTACATTCCCCAGCCAAGAGAATGCCACAAGCGCTATACTGCTATCAAAGCGTGTTTGTTAGCTCTGGCTTCTTGTCAAGTCTAAGCAATTAAATAAATTACAAAACATCCTTTACTATATTTAGAAGAAACATGCTGGCTGGAGTACAACTGCAATTTGCTATTATCTATAGATACTGTGGAAATATTTGCCATTGGTTTCTTAAAAGAGATAATTCTCTGGTCTTCTAAAGCAACCAAGACTATTTGTTTGACTGGAAAATAGAGTGCCATGTCACAGCTTACCACAAATCAAGCTCAGTAAGTTGGATTTCATTCTAATAAAACAGTAACAACTATTAACAAATGCAATGCTCTGGCCTGCATTAAGGTCAGCTGGAGTTTTGCAGTCTATCCCTAGTTCTTTTTCCCAGAATCCCCTGGCTGGCTCAAGCTTCTCCCTCCGGTCTCTACAGACTGAGCAGCGTTAGCTCCTCCTCTGCTCTTATCTGCTTCTAGGAAACATTGCTTTGGACTTGTTTTCACTTTGAAGTTTTCCAATATGAAAGAACAAACAGCTGCATCTTTTTAAGCTCTCTATTCTCTTGCTATCTGGACTAATGGAGATCTTTCTGAAATCCTTAGAATCCTTTCATTGATTTACTTAAACCAGACCCCCTTGCCTTTTGTACTGTCCCAACCCAAATGCAGTGAGAGAAGGTATTTGCTTTCCTGCTGTCACCCTTAACTGAGAACACGTCAGGTAATACCTACTGAAGGCACAATCTTGTCCAGAGTGTGGTGCAACTTCTGTAACAGTCTCCGTTTTTTTTTTCCTCAGTGCATATTCTTTGGTGCTGGGCATCAAGCCTGTAAGTGTCCCAGGATTAAGCAGTGCACTCCCTTCCCTTGCAGTTCAGGAAACACGAGTTTTCTCACAAACTGAAGCTTTCCTGATAAAGAACAGGAGCAAAAAAGCTCAACATGTATTACATTGAAAGTTTCATAATTTGGAGGAAGGCACTTAATTGCTGTTAGTTTTTTAGAGTCTGTTATCTCTTCAACTCTCATATAACCTGATCCTTCTCAAAATCCAGCTTTTATCTGTGATTCTGTCACCACTGAGGGCATCATCTAACCCTCAGTGAACCTCAGCACAGACTTTCTTTGAGAAGGTACTGAGCTGCTATCCACAAAACGCAAACTAGTCTGTCACCAGGAATGCTGCTGGGCGATTAATTTGTTACTTGTTGGACAAACGGATTTATGTTGCAGCTGGTTTCTTGCTCCATATTCCACTTCAATATGCCAATCCACCAGCTCAGCAGTGCTGTGCACAAAAGTAACAGGGCTCTAGACACATACATCCTCACAGACGTGTCTAATCACTTGACCACGTTACACAATTTCCAACTCTCTTGAAAGTAATCGTAGCTCAGAGAATTTCATGCCTCATTTGCTTTTCCCACCTAATACACCATCTCCTCCAGAAAATATACTTACCCAAGTTGCTTCTTGTTTTCTTCGATAAGTTTTTCTATTGGTATTGCTCCCTAAATATCCTTCAGATAAACGATTGCAGCAAGAATTAATTTAGGTTATTCAAAGAGATCTCTTGAAAATATTGGCAATGGAAACCTAGGTCTCCACCAAATCAAATTTATCTTCCTTCCAATTATAATTTTCTGGTTTTCAGAAATTTCAAAAGAAGTTTGTACATTCAGTCCAGCCCTTTCCTATCCAAACCATCACAACACCAATCACAATCTTCCCCTTACTTGCCATCATTTCCATAGCTAGGAACATGCTTTTAGACGAAATGCTATCTTTCTGTTTAGAAATAGAAAACAATACAGGGAAGAAAGGCAGATTTTAAAAACTTCAAACCAGTCCATGAAGCTTCTTACTATTAATCAGGGCCATAATAAGGTTATAATCCACAACCTCTGCAGCACTTAAACATATACACGGCTTAAGAGTCAGAGGTAAATAATAATTTCATTTCAAAATGGTGTTTTCGTGACGTCGGGTGCTGCCAGAGAGCAATTGTCAAGCCTGAACAAATGTGGGCGGTCGTAATTGTGTGTTTAGCTTTGCTGATCCATGAGAAGAGCACACCACGCATCTGAAATGTGCCCCCTGATTCTTGGGGCTGTCCTCTGCAGTGCCAGGAGTCAGGCTTTGGTGATCCCTGTGGGTCCCTTCCTACTCAGAATAATCTGTGATTTAGTGATTATGTGAGTGACTGCAACTTGACCCCAGAGGGAGGGCAGACTGTTCAACATTAAAATATACCCTAAAAGACTGATAAACTGTATTTCAGCAGCATTTTCCCTGTTTTTCTTCTTAGAATTAAACTTAAAAGGGCTACTAGCTAGCTGTCTGCTACAGAGCTGCATTTTAAATAACTTCTGGGGGAAAAAAGAAACAAAAAATGAAAAGAAATGGTACCTGTTTGAATTTTTTGCAGAGTTCATAAAAGGGGACCCTCAGAGCACAGGGTTACAGACAGCATGGGGTCATGGCATTCAGAAGATCAAAGTCTACAAATCCTGTCTCTCTTGAATTAAGGTGCACTGCTTTACTTATTCTCAAAGTCAGCATTGATGAATAAGTAAGAACTTGAAAACTTATAAAACTGTAATATATGCTGTCTACCCTCTAATACACTGGGAGAATGAAGACAACAGATTTCAAATCAAGAGGTCTGCTATTTGTGATTAAACACTGGTATCTGACCAAAAATCTTATTCTGCTTTTGGGTGTAGAGGTGCACCAGCTCTGCCAGGGCTGGTACATAAAGACTCTTGATGCTGTTATGTTTTCAAAGAACGCGTAACACAAACTTCAACAATTCTACCCTCAGCTTACCTTCAGAAAGAGAGAAGAAAAAAACCGGAAAAAGCAGCATGTAACAGAATGTTTCTGTTAAATTAAATTGAGATTGGACCAAAAAAGAAATTTTTTTTAACAAAACATTTGAACTGACTTTTAATAGGGCTTCAACTGGAATAAGCCTTTCAAAAAAAGTCACTTCTAGTTTCCTAGAGACTAATTAGTATCACTTTAATATGATTTATTTCATGAATTAAGTGTAATGAATCAAACACTGTGCTGAAAATTAAGACAAATAAACAGAAGTGTGAAAGCATATTTAAGAAATGTGTCATACAGCCTGCATCTACTTTCCATCACAACACCAGGGGCAGGCTGGGTGGCCCCAGTGTCCCTCTGGTCCTAACATTCCCCTTGAGCCAGCACAGGGGATCAGACCAGTTGTAAACAAACACAAACCAACGAAAGAGAAATCTGCCTTCAAGCAGACCAGTGAGCTGGTCGAACTGAAGTAATGCTCCTGAAACAAAGTACCACGATGGGAGCAGCAGAAAAGAAAAACTTTGTGGGCAGTGATGTGTCTTACTCTCATTCAGACTCATCTGAACTAGCCCTCAACTTTCTTGCAGTGTAAAAAGTCAAATTTCATGCCTGCCACATTGTGTTTCTAGTTATTTCTCTCAGGATGGTATCTGTTCAAGTTGACAACACGGCAGTGTTAACTCAAGTTCACCTTCTGATCACAGCAAGCCAGTCCTGCATTCAAGGCATAGTGATTCCTGCTCATGTGCTGCATTGGTTATTACTCAGCTCCTGACTTCCATCGTATACTTTGGCATAATTAATTTTTCCTTTTCTTCAAAGGAAAGATAACCTATTACTTCTTAAAGTCAGTCTGTTCATTCTTTTTTAAAATTACTGTGACCCCAGCAGCTCTCTCACTGCACTGGAACCTCTTCACAAGTAGCAACAGATCTGTATTTTCATCCATGCAAGTATCCTTGTGGCGTGCCTGTAAGAGCCAGTGCTTTGAAGATTCTGGATCATCGACACACTGTGACCTGTCCTTACAGGCTTTTGTTATTTATATTGATGACTCTCACATGAACACAATTGATTTTTCAAACACAAAGTAATTAAAAACTGGCACCATGTAACCCAAACACCTTGGTTTTTCTCTGACTTTCACAATAAAAATCTTTAAAATAGAACTTTTTAATTTGGTATTCTGTAAGAATTTCAAGTGCACTTACAGAAAGATTTCTTTACGTTTGATACTTATTTCAGTCCCATTTTATTTTCTACTTTTTTCCTACAGATTCACATTGCTCTTTCTCCACCATTCTCAGCAATTTAAACCCCTCTCCATTTCCTACCTATACATACAGCTCTTGTGCTTGAGTCTGTACGAATTTTATAGTTCAGCCAAATTATTCTTGCCACACTTTATAACTTGCCTCGGCCATGGGACAGTTTGCAGCTGTGCTTTTTGCAAGGGTTTCTTGACAAGAACTTTCAAACCCTTACAGTATACTTGATAAAAAGAAATATCCCGATAAGGATATCTTACAAAAACAAACGACTCAATCCTCTTTTCAGAATTGTTTTCACTACTGGTTGCTTGGTGTATTATCATGTAGCAACATTTTGCAGCATAACTTAAAATCCAGGCAAGATGGCCATTCTGTAATTCTTTTCTACTAAAAAGCAACTCCCCCTCAGTTCTAATAAAAAATGTTTGCCCTATCTTAAAAATAAGTTTAAGATTTCACTGTAATTTTAGAAGCAATAAACAATACTTCAGATTCAGAATCCTAAGTGCTAGTCTAAAGATGAATCTAAGCAGCATAAAGGCTTCAGCTTGCCTCCTGGAATAGTGTATTTCCCTTTCACTTCTAAATCCCTGGTTATATATCGTGGTAAATAGTTGAGCCTATAATTCTGAGTAGTGAGAAAGAAAAAAAAGAGCCCTTCACTTTTTTTTTTCTCCCCTGTTCTGATGCCTGGTTTAAGAATGTGCTTCAATTCCCAATCACTGGGCTTTAAATTCATATTTAAACATTCTCATTAATTCTCTCAAGAGTACCACACATCTTTAACCTCACTTCATACTTTGTGATTGGAAACACGTAAGAGAGGTTCTTCTGATTGGAAGGCAACAGACATTTTACAGAAAGCATATGGTTTGAAATATGACTTTCTATTTCCAAAATATTTAAAACTTAACAATGAGAGTTGAAAGTATGTAATTCAAAGACAGGGTGTCTTGGTTTTGTGAAGTGGGAAAAACTGGCAAAAGGCACCAAAGAGGAAAAACAGTGCTGCAGCAAAGGCATGTCTTCCACCCCCAGTGATGTTTCTAGTAGCTCTAATGCCACCCCAGCAAAAGGGAGAGCAAAAACACTGAAATGCAACCCAGATTATTGGGGAGGGAATTATTCATATAAGACTTTTGAAGTCACAGTTGAAGGCATTTGATAAGTATATGTTTAGACACAAAGAAACCTTAAAAATATTTTATCTATAATATACCTCTGCTTTTCCCTTTTAATTGCCTATATTTACAAAACCAAGAGAAGCAAGATTGCTTTTATAAACTCAAGACCTGGGGCTATTATGTGTGATGTAAAAAACTCTGGCAAATAATTCAAACATGGATCTCTTACCCTAGAGCAAATCTGTCATTATTCCTTTTAAGTCCAGAGAATCACTAGGATTAGCAGCAGTGCAAGTGTGAAATTTGGCTGAATAACTTCAGCAGGAGGAGCTCTGTGTAGAAGCAGCAGCTGCCAGGGCAGACACTATAGTGAACCTTTCCCGGTGCAAAGCAACAGCAAGATGAGGTACCAAAGTATTCATTATCAGTTTCATGTTGTCAGCTTGATGCTACATCAACAGAAACTGCTACATGCCCTTTGTTGATTAATAGTTCTCAAAGTGCTGCACAGAGGAACCAGTGAGGACGTGAACCGTGCCAACACTGACGAGAAAGAGGTGAACAACTGACATTCCCAGAGCAGCACTTTTAGGAGGAACCCAGAAAGAGAGTTGTGCAGAATGACTTGGAGTGCAGGGAGAGCATCACAGCTCACCCACTCCTCTATTACCACATCTATCGGGCTACACGCTACAGCTCTCCCTCCATTTCTGGGCCGATGTCTGAACTGTAACATATTACATAAATGTCTGCTAAGGAGCATGCTAAATTTGGCAAGAGAAGGTTGCAAAGGGATGGATGAAACACTGGCTCTTTAGTTAAGGCCAAGGCTTTTATGTTTCTGAGGATACACCAGACACAGTTTCACAGTTCATCACGCATTCCAGAGTGGGTTTAAAATATGCCACGTATCTCCCCAATAGATACAGCCTTTCAGAGTGAAACCATACCCCAGAATACATTCAGTGCCATATAACCTAAGGATTCTAACCAAAGTCCCTAATTCAGGAGCTGGAGTTCCTTAAGCAGGCAGCTCTGAACTGGCATTTTGCAGTTGCAGTTCAATCATCTACAGAAGGTGCCCACATTTTTTAACACAGTCACCTCCAAGAGAAGCATAAGCAATCTCCCTCTATCACCACTAGTGGTATCTACACCCTTGTAATTTCTGTGTCCTTTTCCAGAATTTTCAAAACAGTTCTGTGGAACTATTTGATTTGAGTCTGGATGAAATTTCTCCATTACTGTAGCATATGTCTGTCAGCAGAAAGAAGATCAGATAACTGGACTTAGCCTTAACTTGCTTTTATGGACTTTGACCAGGAAAATGCATGATGACTTTAGCTGGTTCCAAAGGAAAAGACTCTTAGGTATTTTAAAAGCTATAGTCAGAGTGGAGGAAATAGAAGAGTAAGTCCATTTGCCAATAGGAGACTGTTTAGATTCATGAGAAAAAATGTAAGTTATTCTAATTCTACCTCAAAGATGCAACATGTATCAAGTTTTGGTGGTTTGGGGTTTTGTTTGGTGGGTTGGTTGGTTTTTTAATTTAAGGTCTATTTCACCATCTTTGCAAAGACAGCTTTTACTCTTACGGTTTTCTGCCAACACAGAAATTCAGGATTCTACACCACCTTTCCCCCAGTACATGAAATTCAAACACATTCTATTAAACACCATTGAAAGTTACACACACACACACAAAAAAAAAAAAGCATGCAAAGTGAAATTTAATCCTCAGATATGTTTTCTGTTTTAAAAGAACAGAAATGATGACACATATTTTAAATGCTTTATGGAACACACATTTGAATTAAGGAATACACATGAATTGAATACCATGACTGATACCTCAGTGGAGGAAAAAAAAAGAAAAAAAAAAAAAGATAGGTATGTCCTTAGACAACACCAGAGCCAGAATTGCCATAAACATTTTCTTTTCTCCCCAGATTTAACAGCATTGTTTGAAACAAAGGACTTCAGAAGAGCAATCACTCAACATGAAAAAAAAGAGGAAATGTCTCCAACACAAACTGAGAAGCAGTCATCCTGACATGAGTGCTCACCTGCAGCAAATTATTCAATTCTTGGGATCCATGATGAAATCATAAGAGCAACTGGATTCCAGTGTGGTAAGCATTGGAGAACTTCAACTAACTTTGAGATTGCAAACTTCTGAGTCTACAAGAACAGCGGTTTGAACACGATCGGCACTGCCCAGTATTTCTATTTCTGTACATACATGTTCAAATATAACAGAGTAGAAAATATGTAAATCAGTCTAAAACCACCCAGTCTTCATATGTTGGGCTAGGTATAGATTGATAAATCACTCTATCAGGCAGTGGTGCAGAATTAAAAAGACTTAGACAAAAAACTACAGAAAAAAACAAATACCTGCACTTTTTGTCTGAAAAACCTTTAGTGCCCTTGGTCATGCAGTGAGAAATACAAGAAAAAGGTATAAATAGCAAAAATGCTTGATGTGTTTCCAATAATAGTTTAGTTGAAAGAGCAAGGGATTGACCTGCCAGAGCAGCAATTAAGGTGAAGGAGGAAAAAGCCTAACAGAAACATAAGAACCTGGCCACAGCATGAAGGACAAAGCTCAAACTATCCCTGTCCCCCCTACAAAAAGGCAGGACTCATAAGTCCATCTCTGATAATGCTTATTGTACTAAGCAGCGGGTACCTTTTAACTGGAAAAGGATTTACAAATTGAAAGGAGACTGAGGTAAAGCAAGCTCTGGGAAGTCTAGACAACACAAAAAGTTACATATGGACACACCCTTGGAACAATACACAACAATATAGAGGCTAGGGGGGGTACAGGTATTTAAAAGACTTCTGAGGTTAAGAATTCTGAAACGTTTTGGAAAATAATGAGAACTGAAATAAAAATATGTAAGTGAGAAAAGCAGGTCTGAACATCATGGAAAGCTACTTGACACCAAGATTATTCTGAGAGATATTTAATGTTCATAGTGGCAGCCTTTTTTAGCTGAACCAAAGTGTGGAAATAATCTCCTAAGAGATTTCGAGATTCTCAACAGCACACGCATTTGTATCAAGAGTGAGTAAAACAGTGCTCTATGTACAAGAGAAGCAATTCCACACTGGCAAGGAGAGGATTAGAAGACCAGCAATGGGTACCACGATTGCAGTCATTAAAGACAATTTGCAATAAGGTATTGATAGTCAGTGTTAAACTTTTATTTTATGAAGTACAAGCACGGCCTTGCTTCATTTCAAGGACGCTATGTCTTTCTGAAAGTTTTATCGTGAGTTTTGATCAAGAGATCAATAAAACAAAATTTAACAGAAGCAGACAAAACCACAAGCATATGTTACCAGCTAACATCAATGACAACCCCAATGCAATGTATTGTACTGGGCCCATTTTATAGCAAAAAAGTTGGTCCTTCCTCCACAGAGTTGTCAAAAGCTCAGCCTTATAACAGAAATAGACAGAAATGGCTCCATATTTCTTTGTATAGAGCAGTAAAATGCTTTAGCTTAAGAAACAAGAACTTATTTCTGTTTCAAATTTGCATTTTTATTTTCTGATGGTACTTTCAGTCTTTTTCACTTGAAGTGCAGAAGACAATAAAAACACTAACAGTATCACTCTGGAATTATGTACCTATTCCTGCAGAGGAGTAAAGCAGAAAAACTTTTACACTTCTGTGAAATCTGGTTGTTGACAATTGAACAATTTAGTAGTTCTCAATATAGCATAAGTTGCAAATTCTGGGAAGAGAAGGTTGCTAAGATTCCCTCTCACTCTGCAAGTGGAATTTTCCACTTTATATAAATACTATTTTTGTCAAAGCAATTTGTACGGAGTCATGCTACCACTGCACATGAAATGGAAAGTTCCACAGCTGTAATGAAACTGGGAGCTTTTGTTCATGGAATACTTTTATTTTCATATTAAGGACAAGCATGCGTCATAGTCAAAAGCAACATTGCTTCTCTTTGCAGTAAGTACAAGATTTACAACTTTATTCCTAAATATCAGTTGTATCTGATTTTAAAAGCTAATTTTCCATAATGCATTCCTAGCAGAGCTCCTGATAAAACACCCTGAGCACAACTGCTGGTTGCCATGTCCCCTACATCTACGGTAACAATTAGCTTGCACGAAAAAGCACTGTGAGCTGAATCAGCAAAAGCAGAAAGAGCTTCATTTAGGGACATTAGGATTTGTGCAAGTCATGACAAAGCAAGATATCGATCAAAGAATTTATATTTACTCTTTCTAGCGTGATGGCAACTTTCAGCTATTATTACTACATATATCAAAGCATTTTGATTAAAACCTGATCACTGAATCATGGAAAGTAAGGCTAGACAATCTCAAGTCATCCAATCCATCTCCATGAAATAAAACAAGAATTCTACCTTAAATCTACAATGTCAGTCAAACACCACGTTATCTGAAAATCACTTTACTATAAATAGCACTCAGGGAAAGAAGTAGTGAAAAGAAGAACAGGTAAGTTAAAAGCTGGCAGGAGAAAAGAATGCTACTGGCTCCATGAAATCTGGTATATTTTCTATACACATGTGTATCTGAAAAAAAGAAAATAATATCTTTTAACAGATCTATTGATGAGAAGCTACAAAAATCCCTAATACATGCCACAGTTACAGGAATGGTTTGGAAGATTATGTGGTATTTGCAGAGTAAATAGAAAATAATGACAAGTGTCAAGATCTTACTCATAGTCTGGAACTTAATTATTTAAAAGCAAACATAGAGGAAAATAATTACAAAGATCATAGCTCTTAAAAATGCAGAATAATTGATGGAATTATAACAATTGTTTAGGCATTTCAAGGTTCATCCTTCAACAGCAACTAGACATTGAAAGAAGTGTCCTGTCTAATACTGGTAAGAACAATATAGACATATGGACCACCTTTCTCTGAAGGTCTGGAATCCCACTGTTCCACATTTTGCTTATGCTGGAAAAACTATAGTTACAAAAGTTTAAATATGTATTTGTCTTGCAAAGAAAATTGTCTCTGGTGATAAATCAGAGCAAAAAAAAATCATACTCAACTTCAGTTTTTAGAAGAGTTTATAGGGCTGGACTTATAGACAATAACAGCTTTGCTTGCAGATTGAACAACGTACAGAATCGGTGAGCTTTAACACATACAACATGTCAAAAGGGAAATGCTCCCCAAAAGATTCAAGCAAAGGGAAGAGGACTAAAATGGGATATAAAATTTCAGTGATCAAGCCAGCAGATTTGATTTCACAGAATGGAGCCAGAGTGGATACTGACTGCTCAGTTTGAGGCCAGGCTGGAATTACCTGGTAGCCTTCAGTTCCTATGACATACATACATTTGGCACCTTTACATATATAACTGTCTTTCTCGGGAGAGCAAACAGGTACAGAGAAACCTTCAGTACCTGAATTACAACCACTGTGCTAAAAGGAGCCTGTCAGTCTCAAGACCTGCTATTATCCTGTCTCTCACAAAAAAAAAAAGTTCATTTCATTAAGTGACCTGGCAACTACAGACCCCCACTTCCAGTGACCCATATCAATTAATCTCATCAGGAACCTTTGCCCAAATTTATTTCACTCTTAAATGGATTCCCACCATCCTCTCATTTTGTACTGCTTTACAGATAATTGAATGTGTGTGAAAAATGAATGAGAAGGTTAAAATTAAATATTACCAAAATCATGACACTTGTGAATTTCTCTGCAATGCCTTTCAGCTGACAGGCAAGTACGAACAGTTTTCTTAGTTGCTGACATCACAGTAATGTGCTGAGAGCAGAACTGGTAGAATATGAAAGGTGCCTTACTCTTCCCCATCTCACTGGTATCTCTCCTCAGCACCATGAGCCCATGGGTGCTGGCAGCTCTCACAGCAAAGCAGGAGACCTGGCCTTACGGGCCCCCACCCCACCCCTAGTGGCCTTCTGTCCTGAGAGTCTGCTCCTGTAAACTATTCCACTTTTCATCACTGCAGCTTCACACAAAGTTCAAGAGCTGGAAGAGATCCCTTGTAGAGAGCCACATCAGTGCAGACTACAAAGACAACTTTCTTAAGTGGCCCATGTTCTGAAAGATACATATTTGTATAAACTTAAAAAAAAATATAGGAGCAAATATGCAAGACAAAAATTTCATTAGTTCATTCAAACTAATACTGAACTTTTCACAAGACCATTAGGGAGCTGTTAACACCAAGTAATAAATAGCTTGTACCAGTGCCCTCCTTTGAAATGGTCCAGTGTTAACCACAACAGTGGCCACATTGCTCCCTTAAGCTGATCTGATTTCAAACTGTACAGCAGAAGCTTGTAAAAAAAAAAAAAAGCTGTAAGATCTCACCTTAAGTTTTGTCACACAACACTTTGACATAAGAAAGGCTGACGATGTAGATTGCTCAGAAAGCTTTTATATCATAGACAAATGAAAACAAGGAAATCAAACTTTCAGCAAGAGTTGGATGTGTTTCATAGTGTAAGCAGGCTAAATTATTAGAATACAAGAAAATAAATAAAATACACTAATGCTATCTTCATTTAAGAAGGGCACAAGCAGGTATAACTGGAGCCATGAGTATCTGTCCAGTTCTCTGAAGCCTAAAAGAGACATCAGATGCTATCCTGTGCTGTTGGCAGTGAATGAAGCTGTTCTCTTTGCCTGCATTGTAATGGGGTTTGCTTGATGCTGTCACATAAGCTCTGGAGAACAATCGGTTGCACTTTCCATCCTCCATCTTTCTCGTAGAGGAGAAAAGCCTTTGATAGCAGACAGTTCAAACAATGGGGAACCCTGTACTCAATAAATGAGGAGAGACTTTTACAAAACACAGAGCACTAACACAATACTTTAACTGGAGAAAGTGGCACTCAAATTCAGCTAATTCAGGATTCCAAAAGGTGTCTTGGTACATGCTGCACTGACAGCATGCGTACATACATATTAAGAGGCAGAATTGCCATGGAACATCCAGCACCAGCAGTTCATATAGACTTGTCAAATACCAGACAAAAATTACTTAAAATAATAAGTTTTATTTTCATTAACACATCCGTCAGTACTTTTTCTTAAGAATGGATTTCCTTATTTAGCATGTCTCTACATAAAAACTAGTATAATTCCTTTTCTCCCTGCTTTAACATCCATCATCCTTTTTAAAATTTTTTCTCTCATAATTGGTTTCCAGCACCAGTCTCAGCAGTGTTCAGTCTGACTTTCTCATGGCTTTTTCTCCATGAATTATTTTCTATTTTACTTGTCAGTAAAACATCCAAATCCCTGACACCATGAGATTAAGATCAAAAACTGATGAGAATTCCACCCCAACTCCTTTTTATTATTTTTAAGAAAAGCATTGCCTTTTTTAATATACTTCCTTTTTCAGATCAACACTCAAGTTAGATGAGAACTTTAATTTCTATCCCCTGTAGGAACTGACCCCACTTTTCTAAAGTGGCTCTTGTTCTCTGTTCCATCAAGAAACTGAAAAGAAAGCTTGAGCTGCTCTCCAGGTGGCATGTCTTGTACAGACAAGGAGCTCTTAACTTTTCATGCAACTCGTTCCATTAGAGAAGGTAAACCACAGCTTTGAATTTTAAAGCAGGACCTCATGTATAATTTATAAAAACTGCCAATTGCATCAACTTTACTTTTTCTGGTGCATTTTCGGCTTCAAAATGTCCCATGCTTTTATACTTCACCCATAGGGGCAGTATCAACTACTGGCTGTAAGTGACTCTGCACCGGCGTCCATTTTGTTGGTATCAACAATCACTTGAACGTTACACATTTTTGGCTGACAACATCACCTACTGCATTGTTGTTACGCCTTAAGTTGCCATAGAGACAAAAGAACAGCTGAATAGCAATTTTAATGCTTGAGAAGTGGTTATTCTTTAGCAATAGGATGCTACTTGCCGCTATGGAGCCGCAGGTTCTAATGGAAGTTATTTTCAATAGTAAGTTTCAAGTCAGCACCTTGCCCCCAAATAAACAAACCCAAAGACAAAAGAGCTTTGTGTTTCCTCCTGCCCACTCTAGTTCTGATGGTAATGAAGTAATGACGAGGGAAAGGAGACTGTCACCCTGCACAACAGATAAACACAGCAGAAGTTGACTCCAGCCCCACACCCTGAAGGAGAAAACAGTCACTGCACAAAGACCCTTACCTTATTCTCTCTTCTTATATATATATTTCCTCTTATGTCTTAAAATGGGAGGGAACAAGGAAGTTTCATGCTTCATCTTCCACGCCAAGAGCTTCACCACCTCACGCAAAGCACTGCTTCATCCATAGAAACACAACACAACCTAGGAAAAAAATCAAGGATCCTCTCCTTGAATTTTTTCCTCTAGCCATTCAGATCTGCTTTCTCGCTAGTACAACCCTTGCTGCACAGACTATGTGCAGAAGCTCAGACTAACAGCTGAATCCCACTGCTCTCTGATCATAATCCATTAACTCATATTACAGCATAGCTTGCAACTGATGGGAATTGAGGGCACTCAGCCCTGGGATACTTGGCACCTTTCAGATTCCTTTCAGTCCTAGGTTTTGAAATCCTTCCATCTCCCCACAGCTCCTGCTTCTGAATGGACAGAATGCATGTGATAAGAGTAGGTATTACCTTTTCTATCTTAAATCCTGTTGCTGAGGAATCAGAGAATTTCTAAAGATACTTATAAATAGCAGATTATCCTTGTTTTGGTACGAACAAAACGCAATAAATCAGAACCTTATCCTGCAAAGCCATCCCGTAGACAAAGCAAGCAGCTGTCAGGGACAGCTGAAAGAATATTTTCTTATCCAAGAGCCTTCCCATCACCCTCAACTTGACACCACTGCCCTACTCCCAACACCTTAGTGTCAGCATGCACACAAAGCCTATTCCCAGGGGTTGCTGCCTGATCCTTCCCCAGCAGCAGGAGTAGCTTAGTCCCTCAATTTCCTGCCCCATGAGCAGACCCTGACCAGTCTGTTCCCACAAGGTGCAGGGATAATACAGTCACGAGGAATATTCCAGCAAGACAACAAGTAGTAGGGGATAATGCACAAGACAAGGAGGAAGACATACACAAGTGATTCTTCCTCCTCCTCACCAGGCCTCCCTGCTGAAAGACTCCTGCACGCCCTTTCCCAGGCACTGAATTTTCTTGCTCCCCCTGCCTCAGCTCTCCCCAGCTCTGACATCCCACTTGAAGCTCCTTTCACCTCTACTGTAGCCTCTTGTGAACCCTCAGCTTTCAACAACCTGGCCTCTGTGCCAAAATACATTTTGTTGACACTTCAGAAAGAACACCTCATACTGACAATCACAAGCTTTTGCTCGCATTGGATAAAATCTGCTTTTACTAAGGAGCCTTGAATTGACTTTGGAGCTCATACAGGAGCAAAAATATTAAATGTTAATATATAAAAGGACAGGCAGGCTGTAACAGCAGAGGTCTGTTCCTCCAGCTTGGGAGGTTCCAGCTGAGTGAGAACATTCTAATGATAAACTGAAATTAAACACACAGATTGATTCTAGTTTTAAAAATTCTCTGATGCATAGCAAAGGAGCTTAAAATGGAAATTAAATCCTTAGAAAACGATACTTTTTGGTTCTTTTGGGCAAATACTTTTCTATCAGTTGAGGGAGGAGAGAATTCAGCATCTCAGACATCACTCATCTAGGGGCTAAGGGACCTGATGAACACAATCACAATAACAAACAAAACGAGTGCGAAAATAACAGCAACTTCATCAAAAAGAGGGCAAGACAGTATTTTAAATAAGCTCCACTCTCAGGAGTCTCATTAGTCCAGCCTCAGCTTTGCCTCAGCAGGTCCTGCTCTAGGCTTGATCAATCTCACAGAGATTGCGCAAATCACCTGGGCAGATGCCCAGCAAGACAAGAGCTCATTTCAAAAGGAGCAAGTGCTCTCCTCTCATGGAGGAGAGAGGCAGCAGCCCCCTGTGACAGGGATGCCTGACAGGAGCACACAACGCACCCACTGGAAGAGCATCCATCAGGGGCAGAAGGAGGCTGAGACCTGGGCACAACCCACTCACACTGCAGCAACTGCTGGATTCTGAATCTGAGCCAACACACTGAGCTCCAGCTACAGACAGAAAAATGCAGTCTGGCACATCAGTTCTGACAGATTGCCAAGTCCAATTCCACACCTCTCTGAAAGGGAGAGGTGAAAGGAAAAGACAAATCTTAAGAGTAATAATAATAATCACAGAACTAACTACGTTGGAAAAGACCTTTGAGATCATTAAGTCCAAGGTATGACCAAATACCACCTTGTCAACCAGACCATGGCACTGAGCACCACATGCAGTCTTTCCTTAAACACCTCCAGGGGAGGTGACTCCACTAACTCCCATGATGATGTAAACAATAATAATAAACCACAATGACATTTCTGATCCTTGTGCCCCCACAGTCAAACCTGAATGGAAGGGAAAGAAGTCCCCACACCATGAGGTAAAACTCAAAGGAAAAAGCAAACAAGTTGAGTGGCAGCCTCAGACTCAGTCCCAGTGGTAATTTTATCAAATATGTTTAGAGTTGCTCTCACCTTGGGAGTGAAAAATCTTCCCTGAAATACAATGTAAAGAAATGTGTGATGGGACAGGAAATAAAAGGTTTCAATTTAAAGGGTTATATGGAAAGACTGTTTTATAGGGGAAAGCCTTTCGGAAAAGAATTTTTAATTAAAAAAATTCCAGATGGAACACAAAAAGAAATAAAGCAAGAAACTGATAACGTAAGGACAAGTTTCATTCGAAAATTAACATAAGGCATGTAGGAGGGTGCGTATTTAAAACTTAGTGGCTATTCACACAAAATTATTGTGAGATACACTGTACTAGCATCTATGTGAAACATAGCTTAATTCATTTAAGGAAACCCGAGAGAAAACCAGACTCATAACTTCTTCAGACAAAATAAGAACTTTTCTTTCACATTACAACTAGATTTAGAAGGAAAATATTAATGCCTTGAAATAATGATACACAGTTGACTTGCAGTGATAGCAAGTATTGCAAGTATTGCCTAGTATTACAGTTCCTACATTTCTATTTTAAATACCTTAAATAAAGAACAATATCTGGATAAACTGGGGGTGAAGGAGTAGGGCTTTCAGACTACACAAGTTCAGAGGAAGAACTGCATTTAAGACAAATAGTAAATAGAAATCAAATACATAAAATTTTAAAAGGTACCAAATCAAATTCCGAAAACAGAGAACGATGCAGAAACGGGCAAACACACCCACAGATCATCCAGCAACTTCTAGCAATAAACACTAAAAGCAGAGATTTAACTGCTGCCTTGCTCTATTAGCTAAGGAGTTCCTTGCTGCACTAGTCTGTGAGATGACTTCCTTGGTGTGAAGGCACAGATGCACGAAACTTTCCCTCAAGAAGTTTGGCAGAGAGAAGCTGCAGTGCTGCTGGGAGCATGGGGCCCTGGGCAGAGCACGGAAAAGCCATCACAACCACCACACAACGTTCTTGCAATAGCTCAAATTAAGAAACCTTGCTGCCCTCCTATGAAGTCCATCTTTCATCTTTTTGATCCTTTTGGTGTGAACAATCATTCCAGATGCAATTTAATAAGAATCTGTATATTTTCTCAGAGGTCAGCAGCGGATACATCATTATCTATGTTCATGTTTCCTCGGGGAATTAATCCTTAGGGTATCATGGTTTTAAAATTCTGATGAAAGGCCTTAAAATTCCCCCTGGATTTGTATTTATAATTGACAGTATTATGTAACTTTTAAGTACTGAATGACTCACAATTGGATACAAAATACTGACTTTGTAGAAACTTTGTTATGCTTCTTAATATTTCTTACACTTTCCTTGCTCTAAGGGTCTAAGATTTCAATCCCTGATGTTTGGATTTAAAAGAAACAATGACTTTCTTTCAAGTAGAAGCATTTCCTTTGTTTAATTTTAAAAAGCAAAGATGGTGCTGAGATCCTCATTTTTGTTAGACTTGCGTAACTACATCTGAAAGTACTTCTCAGGCAGCTGTAGCAGACGGATTTCCCAAATCTTACAATTAGCCCTCCTACTAGGAGCAAAATAAATCCATAGGTTTGCAGACTCAGCATGCTAAATGTACCTGGATCAATCTTTCCTATTCAGACCAAGTATTAGAAAGTTTTAATGTGTGTTCTGTGGTTAGTTTTTCTGTAAACAACTCACCCTCCCAGTTCACAAAAGTTCCTCATTCCTTTTAACTCAAAATGCTGCTCAGATCCGGGTAACGTATCTTTGAAACATTAAGGCTCTTACTAGCTTTTAAGTATCACACCACAGTATAGTAAGTCTTTACGTTTAATTTAACTGGAAGCCTGTAGAAAGAAAGAGGCTATTTAGTTGTTTTTGTTTGCTTGTTTGTTTCACTATTATTAAGCTGTAATAGGATCCCATCCCTTTCATTATTTGATACTATTTCTCAATGGCCAAACTCAAACAGGGACTCAAAAAGTAAAATGATAGTGCTCTTAAATGTCCCGAGGACAGACTGGTGAAACAGTAATGGATACCACTTACAGCTGCTGGAACGAAGCATTTGGCTTAAAAACCCTTCACGTAATGAAACACATTTCAAAGCGCCGCAGATGCACAGAGAATGCCACTAAAAGTAGCTCCAAGGCTACTGCACGCAAAGGAACAGCAACATGCAGATGGCAGAATATTCAATGTCACCTCTGTGGTCCTGGTGACCAGCACACAACCACTGACTAATCCCACTGCAGGGAAAGCACTGTTCAAAAGATACCTGGGAGTTGACTTGACATAGACAATGTAAAAATAAATATTTTAATGGGGTTATTAAGACTCTTAAATGCAACCAGAGAACATAATTCCTACCTCTAATACCAGGATTAATTAAAGAGCAAATTACTATCTGAACCCCTCACTGCACCACAAATGTTTGAGGCATAAATACTGTAAGCAAAGAGTGTCCCTTAGTTTGATACACTGTGGTTATAATTAGGAATGACGGGATGGAAGAAATGAATGGTATTTCAAAAGGTTAATATTGGGGAAACGAATATCCAAAGCAATCTATTCAATAAAGCAAAAGGAAAGTGACCCATGGGAAAGGCAGGAAAACCAAATAGCTTAGGACTTTTAAAGGAAGATCAGAAAGTAATGAAATTAGTGAGTGCAGCCTATTTTCACGTGTTTCAATATCAGTTTCACTTGTATTTCAATTGTATTTTTAATATTAAAACTTATAAAATGTACTTTAAATGTGATAATTACCACAATTTTAAAATTTTAAAAGCACAGAGCCACAGAGTAATTATGTAGTCTCTAACACTGCTGATCTTGAAGTATATCCCTTACTATTGAGTGTGCTAAGTGAAAAACTGATGAATTTTGTTCTACAGCTAGACTTCTACTTAATCAGAAATGTACATCACTCTCCACGGACTCCTCTGTGCTCAAGATGCAAAACTAAAATGAAAATTCACCCCCTTCTAAGAATTTACTTATCTTTCATTTAAATTGGACAAAGACCAGACTTTGTGGACTGCTGATCCTATTTCTATTCTCACATATGCTCTTGTCCATTCGATTAATTCCACCAGCCTCAGAGGAATCATGAGTAAAAAATAAACACTGAGCAAGCCAGCCACGACACTTTGAGCTGAAGCATGAACCCTGTGAGAGTGTGACCTGCAGCACATGAAGCAACTGAGAGCCAGTGCAGATGGTGATCATCCTTTTGTTTTAAAGCACGTCAGAAATACAATATACCACTTCAGAGGCCAGCTCCTCTGCAGCAAGCACTAAAGCTTCCAATAAAACCAGCATGCCAAGACAAAAATTTAAAGGTAAACAACAACACTCACAGGGAACCTTCTAAAACCTGGTCAGTCATTCAGCTTTACAGCCCAGCACACACCATAAGCTATAAAAAGACTGGGAAAGAGAGATGGACACCCTACTCCCTCACCTCCAAGTATTCCCTACATCTTTAACTGGCTGAACAGCTACTCTTTCATTGCCATAAAAATCACAAAAGCATATAATTACTCTTTCAGTTAAACCATAGGATTGAGTCTATCCTTATTCCTCAATCTTTTCAAAAGCTTTAAACACTTTGAATTACTCTCTTTTCATGTGCTTTCTTGTCCTGCTGTGCTACTACCTGTCACTTCAGGAAGTCAACGCTAAGTTTTCAAAGACCGTTTCAGAAGTACTTTTTTGACCTATTATTGACATTTCTACCTTTTTCAGCTGTGCCACCACAACATGGTGACAGACTTTAATATATGGTATTTCAAGTCACTAAAGAACAGTTTTTAATATCAAAAATCTGGTTAATTTTTGCACTGGAAATAAAACAAATGAATCAACATAATAGCAGACCTGGGAGTATTGCCAAACACTATTAAGAATTAGCAACCTTTTCAGAATTCTTCTAATTTAGTATCTACCTTTAAGTAAACCTAAACCCCACCAGAGCTAAAATAAAAAAAAAAAAATCTGAAAAAGCCAAGGAATGTAGAAAAAATTGTATCTTTTCACATCCCTTTTTGAAAGTAATCACTGGATGTTGCTTTATAAATATATCACACTTTTTAAAGGAAAAGCTGATCTGTGGCTGACTCACAAGCCTCTTGCTGTAACTACTGCATTCTGCCATTTAGCTTCATGAAGACCTCCTAATAGATGTCTGCAAGAACTACTTTCCTAATAACAACTGCAGGACTGTATTCCTAAGTAATCTTAAGCAACATAAAAGTAATTTATGTCTCCAGTCTGCAATACTTATAATTCCATTTCTAAATTTAGATATTATATACAAGGATATATTATAATTAGGTTTATTTACAAGAATGAACAAAGAGTACTTTAAATTGAACACAACTATAGAACTATATGACAAGTTCCGCATTTTTGGGGCACAGTGTTTTGTTTTGTGGTTTTATTTTTCTCAATCAATCAAAATAGGTTATTTTACAGGCTTAGGATGCCATTCCAAGCTGTTAAGCAACTTGGTGGGTTTGCATAGTATGGTGAAAGGTATGACTGAATGCTTTACTGAACAAGAACAAGAAATACAGGTAACCAGGAGCAAGATATGGGGAGACAAACCTGGGCATTCTTTTGCATTGGGCAAATGCCTTGATATTTAACAGTGTGTGTACTGTTGTGCAGCAACAAAGGGGAAGAGTTTAAAAAGCAAGTTTCTTTCCTCCATTCTGAAAGCTCTCTCTTTCCTTCGACTCCCCATAAGAATCTAGAAAAAACAGTCTGATTCTGTACTTATCAACTTCATTTTAGCAAAAAGCACAGCATCACCAAGGACATACATTTTAGTTACTGTATAAATACCTGCTAAAACAGAGGAAAAAATTAAAAAATCACTTCAGAATTGGTATCTTATCTACACATGAAAGTCTTTTTATACTAGCACCACACAAGCACAGCCGTACAAGCAGGGTGCTAAAAAAAGAAAGCAATACCAAATGAAGTTCTGCATCGACATGATCTGGGATGGCCAACAGGTGGGTTTTGAAAAATAACATACAGGAAGTACTCTGTGTTAGTCATGGTGAGATTTGGTGACATGCTTCATCACTTGTGGATAACTGCACTTACCACTGTCATACCAGTCCCTACCTCTTCAAATGAAGAAATCTGCTTTATCAGGGAGCACTGGACATTGGTATGGATTTATGCCTGGAGGGTGTATATGAAAGTTCTTTGGGGACCACTGCCCTTTGAAACACGGAAGACTGAGGTACATTTCTCTTTGGTAATAACTGTTGAAGAAATTACCTAATAAAACAGAGATTTCAGCCACAAAGGCTTCAAAATCAAATTTGGTTTCATAGGATAAGCTGAACTTCACTGTCTGGTTTGTATTACTACAACAGGCAACACATATAACTAGGAGGTTTGCAAGTTACTTTCTATTGCAAGATTACATTTCTCAGTAACTTGTCAGTCTATTAGCTGAAATTTTCCTTGCCCAGTTTAAATTTCTGTTATTGTTTTAAATGTCAAGTAAATTCTGAGAACAGCTTTATAAGTAACTTGAGTGCATATAAGCTTGAACAAATTAAAACTGATAGATGTTACCCAATTAAGATTATCTGATACTGTTCACTGGAATGAATTCTTAAAATTTTGAGGGAATTTCTCATATTTTCACTGACTGTTGGTATATGAGAGAATTGGCTAAGCCTGTCCACCTAATCCTTGGTTTATCGAGGTACCTTCTAAAGTGTTGAAAATCATCTTGCCCTATCCTCACCTTTGCCTCAGAGAGATTTCCCAGAAACTCTGACCAGCCTCTGAAAGGAATGTGCTACTTCCAAAGCTCATGCCATACCCACCACCTTCACACACCTGGTCCCCTACGACCACTGCAGCAGTGAAAAAGACTGCCACAGTAAGAGAGCAAAATGTCCACTCTCAAACCCAAAAAAATTTAGCTCAGCCCCAATACTCCAGCTGTCTCCTCTTATTCCAATTACAGGTTTTTTCCAGGGGTTTCAGGACAGGCAGGTCTTTCTGTAGGTACCATTCTCTGTAGGTAGCACATGTGACTAGCAATTGTCCCTACCCACTGAACTTAGGGAAAAACAACATTTTTCTGATTTCTTGCATGAAGCATGTTGAAAACAAGAGATATAAAGAGGTACATATTTAACTTCCTCTTACAAGTTCCTGGGTTCAGCAGCTTTTTTCCTGAATTGAAAACTGCCAACTTTTATTGTGAGATAGTAATATTAGGCCTGCAGATCAGAGAATAACAAGAAATAAAAATATACTGTCCCCTGTCCTTTCTTGTCTCTTTCTGGTTTGCACTGAGGTCAGTGCCTTCCTGCTTCCCTTTACCTACCTGTCCACAGTGAGGACAAAATTCCCCCTAAAGGCACACAGCATAAATGAATAAACGTGACAGCAAAGAATTAGAGAAATATATAAGTTAATCATGCAGAAAGAAATTAATTTTTTCTGCAAAGCAAGCTGTATCAGCATCAGATTTTTCTTTAACTAATCTTCAAGTCTCACCAAAACACTACCGAAAGACCTGATCAAAATCCCAGAAATTAAAGCAGCAGAAAACTGTTCCAAATATAACATACTAAAAACCAATCCCTTGTTTTAATTGCACAACTCCAAACCATGGCCAACAAGGTTCTGCAGAACTCAAGCCAAACCCATCAGGTCTTTCTAAAAGAAAGTTGTTGTTCAGATAGATCCTACCTTCTTTTACCGGTTAAACCAGCTTTAGTAGGAGAGAGTGCTGCTTGTGTCCGTGTTCTTTACTCTATTGATTGTTGTGTAAATACTAGGCTTCCTGCTTGTGGAGAAACTACTGCAAAGTTCCTTTCAGTTCTGTCTGCACATTTCAAACTTGTGCATGTTTTAGAACAAGGAAGTTTATGTAATGTTCCTGAGAAAGTGCAGTACATCATGGCTCATTTTAATTCAGGTATGAATACATGACACAGATGAATTCACAAAACACTCCTTTCATCTAAGTAGTAACCCTTTTCCCCCTGAAGGTTTAAGCAGCTTTAAGTGATGAAATGATTATATTTTCCTGTTTCTTTAAAGCAGTACTGGATTGAAACAGCTTTGGATGAATCCTTCTTGAATTTATTCAAATACGAATACACCATCAACCATAAGGATATTTGAATAAGTCATTCCAAAAGATGTCAAATGTTCTCTACAGCCATAGAATATAATTTTATACTTTGCTCAAAGCATTTTAGTATTATAGCACGTAAAATTATCTTCTCCCCAAAGGCCAAATTTTCAAGTACTGAACAAACCCATATTTTTGTTTGCAAAATCAAGAAATCTGTACATGTATCTGGGATATTCACCTCCCTAAATGTAAACCTTTGTCACCATTTTATTTGCACACTGTTCATTACCAGTGCTGCATTACGGAAATTCTTGCTTACCTGTAAAGATGGTTTCATCTTTCCTTTTTAAATTACTATATTTATGAGATATCTTTGGGAAAGTGATGGCAGATTACTTCTGTACTTATGGATTATCCTTCTTTACCCAAACACCTCCCACAAGTTCAGTGTTCTGTTCAAACACCTCCTTTCCAGGACCCTTTCTGACCCCCACTGCTGTCTCTTGACCCTGTGACTCAGCTCCTGTGCCCGCTTCCTCAAATGCAGGGTCAAGATAGTCACTGCCACCAGCGTGGGTCAGACATTTTTCCTCATCTGCCAGCGTTGTATTGCTCAGCTCTTGCCAAAATTCATATCGTATTTGGTGCGCAAGTTTCCAAGTTTTATTGGGTTTTCCTTCTCAACAGATTCTCCCTCTCAGTGTAAAAGAGCTGCATGTTCTGCATGAAGTAGTTTATACAGGTTAAAACCGAGATTTTTTTTTGATAGTTGAGTTTGGTTGGTTTGGGGAGTTTTTTATTCATTGGGGTTTTCTTTTTGCTTCGTTTTTCTTGGTTTTTTTTTTTTNTTTCTGAATAGACAGAATTTTCTCTTTTGCTTTCATCCCAGTCCATCTGTCCCCAAAAGCTTGACACCAATTTTTGGACTCTCACTTCTCTCTCTGAGCTGGCAAACCACTTCTGGGCTTGCCTCCTGCTAGCCAAAGCAGCAGACAGACGATGCCTGGGCAGCATGGACTGCCCATTGCCTATGCCTTGTCTCCCAGGAGACAGGAACAGGACAAGATTTTTGGGCTGTCTGCACTGCCCAGCAGAGTGGCCCGTTTTGTGGGCTCTCAGATGAGCCACGCTGGGAAGCCAAAGATAAATGTGAATCGAGGCATTACATGATAACGGTAGCACAGGGCAACTGTGTCTAGTGATGTTTAACAAAGCATTTGAGGCTGCATGGAAGATGTGGATTGCTCCAATTTCAGACAGAATTAACGCATTTCTAAATAGAGATGGCTGAAATCAAGTAAATGGACAACAGGAACAACCAAATCACCAGATTTCTCTCCGGTTTCTCTGTTAAACCTGCTACAACGTGTGCTTCTGTGCAACACAGCAGATTACTATTGTGACTGTATCTGAACACACAAAATGACAGAGAAACAAAGACCTAGAAAAATCAGAAAGCAACAAAGAATCCAGCACCCAAGGTATAAAACTATGATCACTGAACAAAACACAGAAACAATGTCACAGACACATGTATGGAGAGAAGAAGGACAAGGGATAAATGCTTATGAAGTAGCTGCATTAACAGTCCTGAAGCACATACAAACATGCAACCTAATTTGCTGAAATCTCATCAATTCAACCAGACTAAACTAAATTCTGCACTAATCCTAAATTCCGCCTTACAAAAACACCTCTCTAGGCCATTTTCTAGTCTTTAGAAAGTTAAAGTGACAGTAATCAAAAATTACGGTCAATAATCACACATCAGTTTTAGTAAAAAAGAGAGAGAAATACAGGTAGTAGTTTTAAAAGCAATGGAATCCTATGAAATGTCATTTACCTCATACCAAGGATGACATACTTACAGAGAACAAAAAGTAATATAAATATGCAAACCCCAGAAAATGAGCATTCTATTACTATTTATTTCAATAGCTGAAAAAACTACCAATGACATTCTTCCAGTCAAGGTTGTCTTGTATGAAAAAAAATTTAAAAATTAAAAGTGTTTTCTACAAGCTAATAATCTAATTATAAACAGGACTTTGAGGACAGAAGGAGAGCATTTATGTTTTTGACCTAACAAGGAATCCTAAGAGGAACTTTTTGAATGCATCATGCAAGTTTTAACACTACAGCTAAGCAATACTGTATAATCTGCAACACATTAACAATTCAGAAATTCAATAATTTCAAGTTGTTCTTTAAAATACACATGAAGGCATGCCCTATTTCAAATGCTACTACTACTTGTGCTTATTAAAATTATTATATAAATAATATTTGTCAAGAGGTTTAAGCAGCATAATGATAAAAGAGAATTGAAGACATGCAATAATCAAGCATTAATTTTTTTTACATTGACCCATCAGTAGGCTTACAAATAAGAAACATTTATTTCCATATTTAAGAAATGCATTCTTCCAATGGACTTACTGACAAGAATTCTCATTTAGAGCTTTCCTTCAGAAAATGTCACGATTACCATCTAAACAGGTGAAAAAAAAGTTCAAATGCTGATTTTGGCATTTGCATTTCTCTGACACAGTTTACCCAAAGATAAAAAGTATCTAAAAAAGCTATATCACAGTCACCCACAGTGCTAAGATTTCCAAATATGACTACTCTGTTCCTAAACTGCAGCAAATGAGTACAGCTTTCACTAATGGATTGCTATTAAAAATAAATCAGCTAAACAGTGCCTGCATTTCTCCTTCCATACAGCCGGAGCAAGCATACAGCGTTCTATTATGCAGCTACTTGAAAGACAGATTTCAACCTCCACATGGAATTACTTACCCAGAAGCATGTTTCTCTTCTACAGTTAGTTCAGCAGAATAGAAACTTCTGCACAATAGATCTAGCAAAAGGAATATTCTCACAAGCTCCTTTTCGACTTGGTGCAAGCCTTGAGTAGGGTTTGAACTTGTGCTGCTGAGAAATATGTCTTGCCCCACAAAGCTGCTGGGACACCTTACTTCACTCCCATTGGTGAATGATACCTCTTCAGGCTATGCACAAGTGATGCAGACTGGCAGCAGCTGGTGCCACCTTAATTTGAGGTAACAAAACCATAAAAAAAAAAAAAGGATAAAGTAGTCACTTCTCTAAAACGTTTGAAGTTAATATATTTTAATATATCTGTCCTGCAATTGGTTATAAACTAGTTGCCTATCTTTCACCTGGATAAAAAACTCCTTACAGAACTAATACAGTGTATCAAGGAGTATCTAAATGGTAGGCAAGTTTTGCAAAAGTAGATGTCCCATCTTTCCATAATGCTGAATTTCATTACAGCTGAATTTGTCTGCTCTGATACAAAAGACTTCCTTTCAAGAAATACAAACAGGGAGCTGGTTTGGGACTTTTAATTTAGCTCAGAAGTCACCTACAAGACCAAACTGGATATGCAATAAAAACATTGAGAATGCTGCTGCTACAATGGCAAGTACCTACTGTCCAGTAAAATCAACCACAGACTATTTGCACAAAATTAAAATTAACCTTTGCTATGAAGAAGAAAAATATCCCTCTTCATTATAGAGGGAGAAGGCACATAATCTCAAAGCTGGGACTCAAATCAAACTTCAAATAAAGAGGAACCTCTCTAACCTGCACTTCGTGATGTGCTGTGTCAGTGCACCTCTGTTGGGGTCTGCACAGAAATTCTGACTCCTCAAAAGACTTTTTCCAAGCACATCCTAGTAAGGATATTTCATAAAAAGAGTTTTATTACAAATCAATTTTTTAAAAAAAAAATTTAAAATGAGAGAAGACCCAAGATATTAGGAACAGATTTTTACCTGATGCAGTTTGCAGTTACATCAGATAATTCCTCATAGAGAACTAAAGATTACAGAAGAAATCCTGTATATAATCCTTCCACTTTAGTGCTCCGTGTTAAATATATAAAGATTTACTTAATCTTCTCATTTGTTTTTTACAAAAGTGAAGGAATGAGAAGAGAGGTAACAGATGACTTTAAAATGTAAACTTCTTGGAAGAAATTTCCATGTCTCTAGAAATACTAGACAGAATTTCTGTGACAAGATTAAATGTGTACCCAGTCCTGAATAAAGTATATTGTTCCAGTGACAACACTCTTCTCCAGTATGTGACTGTTGGTTACTCAAAAGAGCACATACAAAAATCTCACTTAATCTAATTTTATCCTACAGTCTCCTACTCCTCCCTTCCACTAAAGGGGGATTACTTTGATAATTACCTGCCAACCTGAGTTGGCAGCAATTACATAATTTTGTTACATCGCCTGAAATATTTGGTATTCTTGTTAAAAGTCCCCTTCTTAAAAAAAAAAAAAAAAAAAAAAAAAAGGTGTTGTGGGCATTGCTAGCAGTGGAAAAAATGAATCAGCTTTGACATAAAAAGGCAAATAAAAATCAAACCAAATTAAAAATAAACCTCTCTGATTTTTAAGCAAATCTTGGAAGATGTGACTCATTCTCATTGCGCACTTGGGATTGGCAACACCAAACTTCTGTGAAATTTTATGTGGGTTTTATATAGACTCTGATGACTTCACAAGATGACCAGTATTCTCAATAAATACTGTTCTCTCATGCTGATAATAATATTAATAATTGCGTTTTCTGTGATGACTGAAGGATTTTTTTTTTTTTTTCAATTTCACTGTTAACTGCAGAAGTGTCTTACATGTTCCATAAGCACACAGTAGGTTTATGCATTATAGCAAGGCCAAACAGGAGGGACTGTAATTCCCCCAAACTGGCAGGCATAGTTCCTTCACTCCCTCCACTTGCTCAATGACTGCAGTGTCTCTTTTTTTGGCAATGTTTGATAGTTCCTTGCTAAAACCATTACAATGCACTAGTTTTAACCATTTATCTAATTTAACATGCTGTAGCTCCCTCCTATTTCCCTCTTAACAGCATATAACGTCCTGTCTCACAGAAGGCCAGACCGTGGTTTCAGAGGAAGGTCTTAGGACACACTAATCTCAGATTTAATGTGCCAGCCTGCCCTCTAGCTCACATCTAAATTGGGATCTCCGAGCACAAACAGTCACTGTTTTAACTATAGTTCTCTCTTCCCCTCCCTTTAAAACAACGCTAACTCCCATCCACTCAACTGACAGCCACTGTCCCGAGATTTTGGAGATGCCCTCATTTTTTTTCTTCTGAGAAGGCCTCTTCGGAGATCCGTAACAGCACAGAATGCCTCTCCACACTACCAGCATGATGGACTCTGGGTATTGAGGGCATGCAGTGCACTTGTGCAAGCACAACAGAGGTGCTGTGGGTGAGAAGGAAAGCAGAACGGCAGCAATTCCTTCTGGAACAACAGTCTGAGGTGGTCATGCAGCTACTGCATTATAGATGAAGAAGTCACAAGGGTGAGGATAGGTGGTTGGTAGAGAAAGAGGAGTAAGTGGAATACAGAAGAGAAAGGTGTGGGGGGAAGGCTTAAAGACAGTATAATACGTGCAGGAAGAAGGTAATGAAAGGGCAAATGTTATTATACCATAAGGAGAGATTAAAAGAAAGCAAAAACGTTAAGGCAAAGAACAATGGTAAATTAAATATAAAAATGAATGCATACTTTTCCCAAGAAGCTATGAGGTGCTGACCTTCCAGCACACAGTGGTACAATGCTCACTGCAAGTGTCACACCTAAACTACACATCTAAGCAAGGGAAGAGAGAGAGCACAAAAGTATGCACACTAGAACCACAGAGCTACAAGAAAGGAAAGGCCTCTTGAAGAGGTTATCTGAGGGCAAATGTGCTCAGGTGTCATTCACAAGCAGCTCCTGTCTCATCAAAGAAAGAAAAGCTGATCTCGTCAAAGAAAGAAAAGCTGACACAGAGCTCAACTGCCAAGATTCTCAGGTGGAGGCTTTTTTTTTTTTTAAACCAAAGCTTATACTTTAAATTCTTCACCCTGTATTTTCTCTCTTTTATGTGGAGGCTGGAGAAGTGATATTTTGAGCACTTTTAACAGGTTCCTTATTATGTCTAGCTAACAAGTTTTAATAACAAACAGAAGTAACCCAGAATCCATCAATATCTACACAAAATGTTGTTTTCTCTTAGAGTCTACGTCCATGCTCTCCCTCCACATTGCTTTGATACAGGCATCTCTCCCTAGCAGATTGGAATATGACATGCTTGTATTTTGCCTGAGTAGAAACTTGGAGAATTGTACAGTCAGGATGGGACTGAAGAAAAATGGACAATGTATGTAGATGTGATATATTTTCAGACTGAGCACTGAGAAAAATCATCTTTCCAAGAAGTCCAAAACTGAGCAGTTTGGACTTCTGTAGAGATTAGTGCCAAACAGCAATAACAGCATCCTACTGTCAAGTTCATAAAACGCTTCTCTGCATAGCCATGCTTGGATCCTTTAGGTTTTGTCCTTTGCTTTTCATGCACAAGCAACCTTTTAGGTTTGCTGTTCCTGTTCTCAAGGTTTTCTCTTCAGTGCACTACATACTAGTCACAAACAGAATAGTTACAGCAAATTTTCACAAAAGGGCAGTTTAGAAAAAAAAAAAATAGGCTATGTCTGGTAATAATATAAAAGTTAAGAAAAAGACAAAACTTAGTAGCTAAGGTTTGAACTTATTGTTATTGTACTACCCATACTGTTCACCAAATATTTTCACATATATTTTCAGCAGAAAAATGCTACTGTTATGATCTCAAATAAAATTAGTATCATGAATATTTCAATGAATTTATAATGCTATGTGGAATATCAGGCTAATGAACTAGAATCACCCTCCAGAGACATTGATTTAAACCAATGATAGTATGTAAAAGAAATGACCATTTTTCAACAAAAAACAACTACCCTCCCTACCTCTTGTAATAAAAGATCAGTAACCCAAATTTTATTAGTCACAGGTAGTGCCAAATTACCCACAATTTGCTTCTAAAATTCAAAGCAGGACTCAAAGCCAAGGCAAGGTAACTTTGTCAGGAGAATACAAGTGCACTGTCAAACATGCTGGGATATCCGCCGGCCACGCTTGAGTGGCACTTTAATATGCTGCACTTAATACAATGCCTAAGAATCATCCCAGTTTGAAGGAGGAAAACTGAACTTAGAAGCGAGGTAGAACAACCTGATCCTACTGTACAGACACACAGAACAGGCAAAAGACGTGGTCAAGCACGTGTCCATGAGTAACCGTTAAATCCCTTCTGCAGCAGATAAATTTCACAAGACATGACAAACTCCCAGGACTTTCCAGAAACATCTCAGAACAGAAAAGAATTGAATCAAAGGAGTTCCATTATTCTCCTCTGAGTCTTTTCCCCTCATCAATTTAATTATAGGGAATTGTGGTACATACAGACACAGGTTCAAAGCAGAGGCAAGCAACTGTATTCTCCTGAACTCTTAAATCTTAAGCCCCACCATGACATCCACACATCCAATCACACAGGTATTACAGCTCTTCCTTTTCCTGTCATCCAGCCCTCACTAAGTTTGGCTCCAGGAGAATTCAGAAAAGCAATATTTAACTCTGCCCCAGACTACACATAAGGCAGATGTCTCATGGCAAGCATATTCTTGAAATACATATGAAAGGACTATTAAAAACTGCCAGCTCATGCTGATAACTTGTACTTTTACTTAGATGAAGTAAATTCTGTTTGAATATCTATTTCACAGAGACGCATCAAACTTGCACACGTACATTCAAGTGTCCCTATACACCCATTAAACTTAGCACTCTGTTGCACGCTAGATGAAATAATGAAACTGTATTCCTGTTCCAGTTTATGGTATTCAGAAAAAGATAATGACCTACAGTGCATCCTCAAAGATGACATTTTAACTTCAAAAACTCCTCCCAGGACACTGGTGAGATGACAAATATATTCCCCCTTTTATGGAGCATAGAAGTATTTCCATACTTACCAACAAGATGTCATGTTGTTTCAGACATGCACCTTTGTCATGATAAGAAATGGGGCAGCCTTAAGAACTTAATGTCAATTTAATTCTCCCCCTGAACAGAAATCTTCACAGACAAATTCTTAAACTTTCTCCAGCCTCAAGGACTGCAACAGGTTCTACAGAAATGCTGCCTTCAAAGTCCTAACAAATATCAAAGGCATGACACTCCAGTTATAAATGCACAGTAAAATCTATTTTTGTTCAAGCCATTAATCACCATTGCCCCACCTCACTTGCTACTTTGATCTAAGAATTTGTCATTAAAAGGTCTAGATGACCGCAAATGTTTTAGGATTCATCCCAGTTAAGTAGTTACTTCACTGCAGTTGGAAAGAAGAGAATGACAAACTTATTTTCTGCTTTGGATCTTGTGCTCCCAAGCACTGGAGAAGGGGATGTTTCCCATGCAGTGCATGAGACACCTTTAACCCTTCCTCTTCATCATGGGCACACAGATTCTGAAAGCCTCTTAACTTTTCAGTTCTCAGACTCCACACTGCCTTTCTGTACAACCTTCCAACAAATTTAGAATTGAAAAAATGATATATTTGGAAATGGAAAAACTTTAACATATATCTCTTCTCCAGCTTTTGTTTCCCAAGTTAATATATATATATTCATGTATAAATATATATACATTTGTATATATACATGTACTCATCATAACGAAAGAGAGCTCCTAAGTAATTGGAATAATAGGAAAACAGAGAGCTTAAGCAGCTTCAAGCTAGTCTAAATAGTATAAAATATCTTTGATTATCTTTAATTATTTGTATTACAATAATAGTAAGAGGTGTCAAAATGGTATCAAGCTACACAGTACCAGGAGCTCTCCATACAAAAGTTAAGAAAGAACTCTTGACCTAAATGATATTTCAAGTAAGCAAAACCAAAAAGAGATACATGTGACAAGTACATCAACTTTTATACAATGTGAATAAAAGTATCAGTAACTTTCCCGAAGTGAAAAAGAAAGAAATTATGTGACGTGTCCTGCTTCAAAATGACAAATCTTCTCTACTAAGCATGTTCTATTCTGATCATTTTGCTTTGTTCAGTCATCTTTACTGGAGCTGACAAACAGTTATTCCATCATAACAGAGAGATCCCGGTGCCATTACTCCTGAAATACATATATGTTTTGTTTTTAGAAAGTGATAAAACACTATTTAAAAAACCCCAAACAAGCAAAAAAGCAAACAAACAAAACCCTCAAAGACTCACCAGTCCAATGCCATTTGCAAAGCACTTTGTCACTGAGGAAGAGGCAACACTCACGCTTCAGAAATTCTCAAATTCTGATGCAAAGAGTTGCACAGTCAGGCTGGGGATGCTTTTGTCCTTAAGCAAAAGCATAAGCACTTTCAAAGAAAAAGGAAGAGGAAAGGGAGCAGGGGACACAGATTTAGGTTGCTGAAAGAACTTTCTACAGCTTGGGCAGGGGTGCATATTGTGGAGTGTGTTTATACCAGTAAGAATTACTATCTGATTTCCAAGGAAAGTATTTGACTTCACTATTGTGAATGTCTTGAAAGAAAGTCTTCAACTGTCTTGAAATCCACTCCTTTGGCACTGGAAATATGAAAACACAGTAAAGGCCATGGGAAAAGTGCAAGAAAAATTTCCAGGTAGATAACTTTTTTTAATGGGCAGCCTCTGCTGTTAAAGGATAACAGGCATTACCAAGTCATCAAATGGAAGTAGTGGGTCATTGTCACAAAAATATTAATGATAAAAAATGAGAAAGACATTAGCACCAATATGAAAAAGCAAATTCAATACAGCCTTCTTAGACATTTAGTTTGAAAATATATTCAAATCCTTTGAATGACCAAGAGCCTCAGGAATTATTAAAAAACCCCACACAACAAATAAACAAACAAACAAAAACCCCAAAACTCCCAACAAACCAAACTTTAAACATAGGCAAAAAGCATCAAGACAGTTTTACTGAGAGAAGGAAGGTATAAGAAATAAGCAATGCATTCAGGTATGTTATAATATGAGCTGACAGCTCAAACTGACTCTAAATTAATTTCTGATGTCTGAGGTTTTTTGTTACGAGAAGAATAGTATCCTGATGCAAGAAGAAACAGAAAAAGAAACTAAACCATATCAAAAACACCATTCATGACTCACAGGCTAATTAAGGGATCTTATTGGATGACTTATCCAAGATATCAGTATCTCTTTCTGTTCAGATTTTAACTTACCACCCCCCTCCTGAATGGATGTTCTTGTTTAATGGCAAGGTACAACGGGAAGTTTCTACAGATGAAGTCACTTCAGATAAAATGCAAGGCTAGAAGCCTGTAGAGCCTGGTTCTAAGCCAGGTGTTTCAATGAGGGGCAGGTATAACACAGAATGACTTTCAGAGCATTTGTGTTCATCCAGAGTCATAAAACAGAGGCTGACAAAAGTCTCCTGCCTTCAGGGGCTGAGTTGCTTAAGTGGCACAATCCAAGAAACTTTATTTCTACCCATACTCTGTAAATGTGAAGTGAGATGTCTGTTCTTCTGTGGACTGTGTACTGGCTCCAATCTTCTCCCACACAGCCTCTTCAAGCTGGGAAGGAATTGCACATTTCCCAAACTCCATACCCTTCAATCGTTCCTCTGTTTGCCACTTTATCCCAGTTTTCCTTTTCTTGATCCTTCCATCTATCCTCTCCCTACTTAAATTCACACTCTGCTGTGCATAACCATGATCATACCGGCCTCTTGTTCTTTGTCTTCTCTTTTTGCATAACAAATCCTTTTCCTTTCTGCTGCTTGAGTTAGCAGCACAGGTTTTTTTCATTTGGTGGGTTGTTTTTTCTCCCTTTTTTCCCCTCCCCTCAGGTTTGCACAATACTTCATCCTGGAGTCTGGGTTACACAGTATCTGCAAAACATCAGATCAATGGCACCCACTTCAGAGCCAGCTGGAAAGAAAATACACTCTTGCATCAGCAAAACTACGTTGCAGACCACAGGAAGGGAGAAAGCTGATGGAATAGAACCACCAGCACAAAAGAATCCATGTCAGGGTTATTTTGGACATGAAAGATGCACATGAGATGTTGACAAGGGCTCCGTACTGCTCTGGGAGGATTATTTCTGTGGTCAGGCAGCTGGATTCCAGTGCAGTAGGACACAGTCTGCTATAGTAATTTTTTTTTTTTTTAAACAGATGGATGTTATTACTCAACACAGAGACCAGTCTCTCAGAGCATGGTGACAAGCAGTAGCTCATTTTTATTTCAGCCTTAGGTGTGAAAGTAATTTAAAGTGCTTAATTGACACCAGATAGGGTTAAATTTTCTTGGCAGCCAGCCTTCTTCTTCTACAAAGTCATCGAGTTGTGTACATGGGCTTTGCAGAGATGGCATGTCTTCACACACATCAGAATTAGAGGTAGATTTACACCTGTTAAAATCCATCTCTAAAGGTTTGCAGGTTCACAGATGCACAGAGTCGTTCAAGTATTTCTGAGACTCCGTAAGTATATATATCTACTATAAACATAAGCATATGCTCCCAAAGCTGTGTATGAACAAGTGCAAGATACACAGAAGCTTGGCTGAAAATTTCCAGGCATTGGCTAGAAGAAAAACAACCCACCCCAACTCCAGGAAGAGCGCTGCAGCAGTGGCTTCACTGTCAAACCTCCACCTATATCATTTTGATGGAAAATTCCATCAGTTTGCTCTGCAGCTTCCAAAGCTAACAGTTCTAAAAACATCACAGGAATTGTGTAGGTTATGTTACTACGGCTCAAAAATCACAGCAATGTCTTAGAATCCTGAAACATTAACTCTGAATCCTGTTATATTTGATAAGCATTCCATATAGGTTTATATTTGCACTGTATACATGACATCTTGTCTTTTTCAATCTGGATAAAATATTGATCTAGAAATGTTAACCTCTAAGGTTCTCCTTTGATACCTTAGCTGCCTTTTATCACATGCATTTGGGTAAGTATTTCCTTCAGGGCATCTGAGATGTACCTGTTTTATCCCTTTGGGACAACATACTCACATAGGACATCCTTTCTTTAAGGGGGTACTCAGCTGATCCAAATTCTCCAGAGACTTTTAAAGCACTGATAGCATTAAGTATGGCCATTCCAGGCACCTGTTATGAATTTCGAAGCAACCTAATTTAATTAATCATAGACTGAAGTAATTTGGATTTGCTCAGTCAGATTGGCATGTATTTTCTCTGATTTTCTTGAAACAAGTTTGTTTGGACTTCAACAGATTCATAGCACTGCAGTCTGCCACCTTTTTGGCAAAGTACCAACATACTGCAATGCATGACAGGATGCAGATTTATTCCCATAAAAACATAACTGAGCTTTCAATTGTCATACAGGAAATAGATAAGCATCACAACATTATTTTTAACACAAGAGACATGCATATGCATGTTTTAATTTAAAAATCTTATTAATATTATTTCAAAATTGTTCTTAACTAAATAAAAATATCCAAGTGTAAAGTCATTTAACTAAGCTTTCCCTTATATGATGATTATTCCTGAGGGCTATTTCACTATTATCTGCTATTCAACCCAGTTTCCCAAAGCACTGATCCTCCAAAATTGCACAGAAGCCAAAAAGAACTGCAGATACTGTGTCCTTGGAAAACTAGGCCAGCTGTCTTTCTGCAATTCTTCAGCATCACCTCAGTTTAAGTCTGAGGTATCCTTAAAAGAAATCACAACCCACGCTGTCTTTGAATGAACGGTACAGAACCACAGTTCTGTACCATCATACCTGCTTACACAGTACTAATTCAGGACACCCTGATAGGCTGGTTTGCCCAAAAAATATAGGCAAGACCTACCAGAGTGAATGAGGCTTACAGGTGCCCTGCCTGTAAGTGACACTGCGAGACAGCTTTCGTGAGCAAGCCAGTTTGCTGGGGACGCTTTGTGCATTGGCACACAATAAAACACGAAGATCACGCATCCAGGACCAGATGGACTAAAAACAGCTCAATAAGATGGACTCTGCAGTATAGCCAGCATCTCCTGTAGCCACAGAACATTTTGGTACCTAACAGCTCTTAAACTTAATGGATAATAGAGACAATTTACGTTGTTTTTTAAACATATGGAAATTTTTTCGACTCTCTCCTTGAAAAAGTCTTCTGGATAAATGAACATTTCACCTAAAGTTTTGTCATCAGCTCTCTCTACTGATGTACGAAATTATTCCCATGAATCCCTCACTTTGCATATTTATGTCTGGCCTCTTGGGCCCAGCAAAAGAAGCGGTGGACATCATTCAATATTTTCCAGTTTAATAAAATCATAACAGTTGTGTTCTTAAATAGAAAGCTGAAAGTTTAGAAAAGCATTGAATTGAGTAGAGGACCACTTTCTGTAAATGAGCCAGTTTCTGAATTCTGCTCATTCTGACAGCTGTAGAGTCATACTAGACACCTGATAAATTATATCATAATGACTACCGATATATTTGAAATTACAGTAAGATCACTTTATTTCTCTTTCAGAAACAAATGATATAATAAATTGATTATCTAAATAAAGTATTGCCTGGATAGATTAACTGGGTAGCTTAGGTTTGCTCTACAGTATTGCTGGTAAAAACAAGTACCTTAACAAGTGCCTTCACTTAGTGAAGGGGCAGTGCAAGAAACAATCTCACCTGCTTTCAATGCATCTGCAATTATTTAATCAGGATATTATCTTACTATTTCTGTATTTTGCATATATTTCTAAGTCTTCATGCCCATTGGTCTACTGAGCATGTCAGGTATCTTCTTTCATTTCACTGGTTTCAGAGGAAAATTTAGTGGGTACACAGTGGTTAAGCAGACTTAGCCGAAGATGAACAAAAATGGTTAATCTGAGACTAACTTAACCTTAGGTTTCCTCTTCTCAATTCCGTATTTTTTAGATATAAAATAACATCTGTAAGAATTTTCTTTAAAAAATTTGCTCCTGAGATGGAAACTTGAGAAAGAGTAAAACTGACTGGACTTCTACAAAAACCACCACACATACAGGCAAATGATGTTTAATTTGGCATCTCAAATCGTTACATATATGTTGTGTATGAGAAATAACAGCTTCAGAAAGAGGTATAGGTTTCATATAAAAGATAACTCACATAAAGGGAAAGCTTGTATAATTAACTCATCAATGTCAAATCCTACAAGAGAGCTTACATCCTTCAAAACCAGTGTGAGAATACAAACCACCAAAGCATATTCTGTCTTTACTTAACCTGAACAGGGCAGTCATTCTCAAATACATCAGGAGGAAGATATGAATACCTTCTGAATCTAGAAAAGGACTCTTACAGAAAATTTTTTCTGTCTTTGGAAATAAATTGAACCTTCAGTCAAAGCAATTCTCTCCCATAATTGTAAATAAACAGGAAAGACTGGCAGCAACAGAACTGTGAAATATTAGTAGTTCCACATTAAGAAATTGGCAAAAAGGCAACTCAGTATTTTGTTCTTGGACATCACTGAACAGTCGGTCATATAAGTGCTCTTCTGTCTACCCCTCCTAAACAGTTCCCATTAATTTGTTTCAGTCATCATTGCTGGCTCCTGACAAGAGAAAAACTGACTAATGAGACAAGTGTTCCTTACCAGAGCCAGATTTGGATCTAGACTGAAACTTGAGATGCAAAGCAGAGCCAGAGCAGCATTGTCACAATCCTCCGTATAACCTTCTGTTTTCATATATGAAACAGAGTGATGTAAGGACCAGCACTGAACTACATCATCTTGCAACCTCACATCTAGTTGTTGAGGGAAACAGGTATCTTCAGTTTTCCTTACAGAGAAATGGACATCATCCATCAATAACAACTCACATCTAAAGAACAGCATAAAATAATAACCATGTCTGACATCACTGGCTGAGAATCCAAACACAGAGATTGCAAAACACCTTAACCAACTCTGGTCATTTCAATCACTTTGAAATCTCAGTATGAAAAAAGAATATGTTTAATCTTAATTAAGATGAATCTTTAATCCTCAATCCACAGGGGTTTTACAAACAGAGATAGAGACACGATCATCTCAATCTACTCACTGCTTGTCAGGCTGCACCCACAGCACTGCGTACGGTTCTAGTCCCTACAAACCAAGAAAGATGTGGACAGAGTGGAGAGGTCCAAAGAAGGCCCTTAAAGGTGATCAAAGGGCTGGAGAACCTGCCCTACAAGGAAAGACTGAAGGAGTTGGACTTTTCTCCCTGGAAAAGAGCAGGCTTAGGTTGGAACTCACAACAGAATTTTAGTACTTTAAAGGACAGTCACTAAGAGGATGGAGGCTTTCTCTCCATGAGGAACCACATGAAGAAGACAAGGTGTGAGGAGTACACCGGGAGAGGTTTCATCTTGATGTGAGAAAAAGTTACAGTGAGATGAAGAATTCACTGCCACAACCTCCCAAGGAACATGATGGAACCTGGATTGCTGGAGGTTTTCAAGATGTGGACAAGCTGCCAGATAATCTTATCAAGACTTCCCCTCCCAGGAAAGTTTGAACCAGATGATCTTTCAAGGTCCCTTCCAACCTGGGCTGCTCTCCGATACAACAATTAACCAGTTTTGAAAGAATATGCTGTGATAAATATGCACATATAAGCTGATGATACCAAAAGACATTAAAAAAAACCACATCAATGTTGTGAAAAAAAAAGTGTCACAAGAATGTTAAATTAACATAACGCAATAATATCAGAGAACTTAGCTCTTGTTCACCAATTTTCAAAATAGCCATTGAAATTATGATTTCCACAACTCTGCTTGTGCAGTGTTTGTGGCTTAAGCAAGTTCCTGGTCATAGACACTATACATAGCACAGTCCACCAAAGAGAACCAGTTTTCTCTAGTAGATATACATAGATAGATCTATATATACAATTCTAGAGCATAAAAATAATAGTAAGAAATCTCACTAAATCTATACTCATGAAATCAATCTACAAGGAAAAGTGGCCATCTATACTGCTAAAGGCCACTCACCAAAAGCCCTGTAGACTATGTGAAACGAGATCATTCTTTGTAGAGAATTCTGAGAGATGGGAAAACCATTGTTCTTATTACTAAATGATCACAACTCAAAATACTGTGACTTAAAATATTCAAGATATAAAAATTCCAAGAGTGATTCAGTTAAGAGGCTTTTTAAAGACCCACGTTGTTCCATGTACTCTTGGAAGCTGCAGTGTGAAAGTGACATAGGAAATCCACTTCTATATTAAAATAAAATTATTATATAATATCAGGGTTTGGAAAGGTGAATATGAAATAATAATTTCATGTTTTCAGATGCTGAAACACAAGGGGAATCAAAAAAAGACACCACTATAATTTGTCAAATTGTCTCATATAATATTGACAAAAAAAGTGCTTTTGTATTATAATTAGCTGTGATAACACTTAACATCAGCTGTTCTGTGCTCCTCTTCCTCAGAGAAAGCATTTTTTTGTAGCAGAAAAGTATAGACAGTAGTAGTCACCTGGGAATGGCCTCATTACCATTTTACATAGGACATGTGTCTTATTATGAGATGTATTCCTTAGCTTCACAAACAGATGTTCAGAACGCAAATCATTTATTCATCTCGTACCTCCCATTTTTGTATTGTCTATCCAGAAGAAATTCAGCTCACCAGAATAAAGCTATTATCAATCTTCAGTATATTACATTATTCTGACACATCTTTTTTCATCTTCCCTACCTTAACTTCATGTGACCTTTATTATTGCAGTATCAGTTACTGTTTTACTTAAATATCTCCTCTCCGCTCTATGTTAACATAAAGCAACATCACATCATTTCCTGTCTGTTACATCCTAAGAAAAAAAGACAGACCATAATAAATTCTCAGACAACTCTCCAAGAGGTTTACAGGTGGTTTAAAACCTTTTCTGTGCAGTTGAGAGCTAGCAGCACCAGCACTTAGATGAGGAAAAAAAAAAAGACATTAAAAAAAATTAGTGCTGAATGGTACTGGCTCAGGAAATGAGAGACCAGCTCATTAATACAAGAATCTACCTTAAAAGGTAGACACAGCTTCCTGCTCAAACATCTTCAAATAATGAATGAAGTGGATGTTGTTAAGACTATTTCAAAGATCTCTTCTCAGTAACGTATAAGACATCAAATGTTTACTTGTTAAATATTGTTAAATAGACCTTTAATGCTGGTCACAATAGACGGAATTTTTATATATAATATATTATAATGATATTACATATCATTAATCTTACTTGATCTGAAACAAAAAAAAAAACAAAAAATCTGTAAGAATGCAGGCCCTATTTCCCCTTCATACCTTCTATAAGTTTGTTGTGTTATTTTTATTTTTGTTCCTTGCCTGTGCAAAGCAGAGGTCATGCTTCAGCACACTTAACCACCTTGCTGAAGAGAATACTAACATGCAAGTTCCCAGGAGCAGATTTATTTACATAATTTAAATCTCTATCAAATAAAGCACAATGCTCAAACCTTATTTTACTTTTATATATATTTTACATAATTACATATTATGTAGTTTCGGGGGGGAGGGGGTCTCAACTTTTTAGTAAGAACAAAACACTTTACACTTTAAGAATTAAACTTCCCCTCATCTTGATTGACTTGAGGATCTTTCAATAAGGAAAGCAAAAAAAAAAGTAAATGCTGATTACAGCTCTGGTCTTCATTGTTAGTTAGAAGTTTGGGAATCAGAGCTGCCTTTGCTTAATAAAGCAGCTGCAGAATGAAAATCCTGCTCATCTAGCACCAAAACTTTCAAAGGGAGAAGGGTAAAATATTTAAGAAAGTTTTCCCATAATAGCCACTCGCAAAAATCTTAATTATGCTGAAACTGTAAGATCTATTTTGTCTTATATTTTCTATCATGAATCTTCATTCCAAAACAGATACAGTTGTTTGAAAAATTCCAATTACATTATCCCTTAGTGCCTCTTGATCTTATGCACACTGCTCTCATGGTTAACATTTACAAGAGAGCAACAGCCTCTTCATCTATAAAACAACATCCAAGTTTAAACAACATTATGTATGAAGGTGAAGTTCACTATGCCATGTGGGAACTGAACATCGGGATGTTATCTTCACAGTAGCTACATGAAATACTGCATACTTGCTTTTATGTCTGGATTTACAGAAGCTGCGGCAATTTTAAAATGAGTTAATGATCTGGCACAAAAGATCATTCCCCCTCAGATGATTCTGCAGCCTTACTATCCCAAAAGAATGGCTTCCTCATCAGGTATATGTACCCACAGATAGGTATACATGTATTGCGCCTTACAAGCCATACCTTGAGTGCCGCAGTGAGAAACAACCTGGTTTCTACATCAATAAGACCAGACTCCTTTTTTCCCCATCCTCATCAAACTGCAGCTTCTTTGAGAATGTCTATCAGGCAAGCGTAAGGATGCCTATTGTAATTCCAGATGACTTCCAAGTCATCAGATTTGAGAAATAAAAAATTTAATGCAGATGAACTACATTTCAGTATTCTTCAGATCACACAATTACAATGTTTTCATTGATTCTACACTCATGCAAATTAAAATACATACTGAAGATTTAGAGAATGAACAGAATCTCAAGAGTTTATTTTTCAACTCTACACTACTTCCCTTTCTCCTTTACTAGAGACAAACAAGACTGTCTCGCAAACTCATCAATCAAGTTTGCAAACCATTAACTCAACCTACAAGGTCATCAAGAATAAAATCAATAGGATTGTCCTTCGGAGCTCTTTTCAGATATGGCTACAAAGTCTCCACAGCATAGTCTTACATACCGGCTCATTCTTAGTCAAATATTTACCCTGGTTGCAGTGCAACTTCTGGTTTGCTCTGCAAGCTGTGAGTGCTCTGGTTTTGACTACAGCACCACTTCTTGCATCTGGTGGGGCCACACTACTGTAAGGCCGTGCTCACTACACATAACACCCCAATCAAGCCTGGGTAATGCACAGCTTGCTGAAGAGAATGGGAAAATAATGCTCTAATAATGGAAGACAACATCTGGATATTATACTTATGACCAACCATTACAAGGCAGAATGAAAATCTACATTAGGGTTGATGTTAACTCACTAAACAGAAGTTCAGAAATTAACTCTCCTGGCCTTCAGCCAGCGATGACCCCTCTCGAGCAGCCCTGCTGCACAGCCTGAAGGAAGGGCTGTACTCTGAACACACCAGAATGTGCTGCATGAACTAGGGGTGGGAGAGGCCTCATCAGACGATGACAAGCCCTAGGAGAGGTCATGTTTAGATGTTGAACTTTTAAGGCTCTTTGTAAAGCAGTCCCTCCACCCCCTTGTCAATCCTTCCACTAAAAGTGAGCGTCAACTGATTGATTCCTCAGAGCAGATCACACCTTATGCAACCCCTAACATGGGAAATTTCTGTTTAATGGTCACCCCATTTACCATCAAACCTTTTAATGGATTATTTTAAAGAAATTCTCACCTCCCAGTAGCTAGGTCGATGGTTCGTGAGGGGATTCATATTTAACCTATTAGAACTGCACAGCTTTTGAAAAAGCAACAGTGCTGTGTATCTAAGCTATATAAACATCCAGTATTTTCTACATAATCCTTTTTATTTTGGCCTGTAACCATGTTCCTTCCCTATGTCTGTGATCCTGGACTTCCTGGGCCAGGTTTCACAGCGTGCTGTAAATCAGTACTGTCTTGTACCCTCTACCACAACACAACTCTGACTGCCAAAACACAAAAACAACATACAACATTTTTAGTAGGATACTAAAGTCAAGTGCCGTGAACAAAAGAAACCAAAAGTAAGAATTTGAAAAAAAGAGGAAAATTTAACAGAAACAGTCAGATGTACGAACTTGGCATTATTTAACTCAAAGCTGTTCGTTGTTTTTTTACTTTGAGGATTCCCCTTATCCTTTCCCATCCCTAGCACACAACCCATAATGAGGTTGTGCCTTTTTAACTCAGTCTCATTTACTTAAGTGCTTGTAAAAGAATTCAGAAAATGTGCTACACAATATATACTAATAATCCTTGGAAAGTCAAATTAAAGCATAGCATAAAGCATATGAATGAATTCACATTATATACGTTCCTATACAAACAACAGGTGATAAAAACAACAGTCATATTTTATGCAAGCAGAAACTGATTTTCAACAGCAACAACTGCAAGGCAAAATTTCCCCCAAACATATTTGGACACCACAGAAATTGTATAAAAATATTGTTTTCCCCATTGATACTTGTACCTCAAACACAGATGATAATTAAATAGACTAGTACTATGTAAAACCTATTAGCTCCCCTTTGGTTAATATGGATTTGTGTGTTGTAGACTTTTCTTGGAATAAGATCAAAGAAAGTTTTGAAATGCTATGTGATTCTAATCAGCCACATATTATCTGACTACATTAATAGCACAGAAATAATGAGTTACATTTCATATCAAAGTCATAAAGCCACCAAACTTCCATCAACTAAATTAAACTCCCCCAAAGAACTTGCACCTAGTACTCTCAGGATTCAAAGCCTTATAATTGTTCGTGGTTCAAAGAGACAAGGGGGACAAACCTATTACTCAGAGAAACATATAGTTTTAATAAATGGGAATGCTGTTTATTGATTAAAGCATAGGACTAGGAAGTATTCTAGAAAGTGTGCAAATACACCAAAATCTAGAGTGTGAGAAACTGTATCGTTGTGTAGGTTCAATGCTACACACTTCACTTACATCAATCCAGAGCAAACAACACGTCAATATAAAATGCAAACTTGTAAAGTCAATATAAAATGCAAACTTCAGGACTGAAGTTCCATTCTTTCTTTTGAAAATTATTCAATACAATAGACTGGATACAGCTAGGACAGACAAAGCTTTAGGTTTAGAAGCAAATTAGGTAATAAAAGCCAGAAGTCTTACCACCTCATTTCAAAGCTGGAGCGTAAGTAAAGAAGAGAGAAAATACTGCCTGCAGTATACTGACATTACATTTAGACACACTTCTAAAATTCAAGGTGTATTAAATATTAAAAATCATAAATCTTCCACATTCCTATAGAAATTCAGTCTACTACTTTAGCCTTTATTTATTTAGGCAACTGTGGTAAATAAAAATAAATAGACTCCAGAAACCTATTAACTCCATTAACTATGTAGAGCTCATTCATATTAATACCTCTTCACGTGGTTGTTGATGGCAGCATGTTTCAAAATTGCTTTGTCAGAGCATCACTTAAATCCCATAAGCAGTCTATCAAAGAAACACATACAAACACTCAGAAATCAAGAGAATAGCTAACTGATGCAGGTGCTACAATCTGAACAAAAACTACGCCAATTCCAAGCAGTCTACAAGCATGATACATTGAACACACCGAATTTTCCACATCTTTCTGAGAATGTGCTGATAAAAGCTGGAGCACCACACTCCACTCACAGAATTTGCTTCAGTGTTTGACCTTGCTCTGATGTAGAACCCCAGTGGTACCAGGGAAGAAGCTCCAGAGCACAAAACATTGCATTGACTGCCATTGATTCAACGAAGAGAAATCCATGTTTAATCACAAATCTTCAAGACAGTTATTTTAAAAACTTAATTTTAAGTTCGCGAGTACTCTGTTGGATTGCAAACCCAACACCTTGCCAGAATAAATCCTTGCTGAAATCCAGATGTATGCCACTATCTTAAACCATTAAGCTGTAGCATAAGATGAATGATCACACAAGTTTATCTTGTTTTTTCTTCGTTTGCTAATTTCAATATCTATATTGTTGATATGAATCTTCAAAAGGTTTTCAGTGAATATCGAAGTACAGCTTTTAGAATGAAAATGCAAATAAGCACATTGCCTGTTAACAGGTGAAACCCAAAAAACTCAGGAGTTTTTAAACACATTGTATGTCAACATACCCTGTAGCACTACATTTATCAGATAAGATTGTCATATTACTAGCTATTGTAGTCTATCACAAATTAGCATATCTATTGCCTCAAAATTCAGAACCCAAATCAACCATAATGTCTAATTTCACATGATACAGGATTATGCTAATTTAATATTCATACACTAAGATAACAATGTTTTCTACGTGTTTGAAGCCAATCCAGGCTGGCTAAAAGCAGAAGTTTCAAACTCCTCAACTCAATTGTTTGGAGACTGGCATCTCGATTAGAGAAATCAGGAACACATTTCTGGATCGGAAACTGTTCCAAGACTCTACTGGATAAAAACAAGTGAGCCACACAAATCTTCCCAGAGGTATGCTCACTAGAAAGTAGTTTGGCAACAGACAGCTTTACAGACCTCTCAGAAATCTCAGGGGCTGACATGCAGGATTCTAGATGTGGGGCATGAGGATTTGCAAGTCCACCTTAGAGAGACAGAATTTAGAAACTCATTAACAATGGCAGTTTGTTCTCGTGTAAACACTCAGCTGTGCACAATATTTTTGTACGATAAATGGAGTGACTCAGCTTGGGTTTCATGAAGCAGCAACTTGATCACTGCTACGTTGAAGTATTTTATCACAGATCTAATTTTACAAGTGGTATGATCACTCACTGAGTTATGAAAATAATTGAGGGGCAGTGAATATCTGAAGGCAACTATATGGGACGTTGAAAATACAAACAAGTTCTGCAAACAAGAGCACCTTCCCTTTATTAAAGTCACAATGGTGGTACCGCCCATAAAGGGACTAAGTACCAGCAATGCCAGCAAAGTGTGCCTGCTTCTCATGTGCACACCCTGGAACAGCCACTGCTGGGCTGAGCTTAATGACACACCAGAGAAAACATTTGAGAAATAGACAGGAACACCTGCCATGAATTCAAATTGGCCTACCTAGCTTCTATTTCCAGAAATTTGGTGCTTAACTGCTATATTTGGGAAAGACAGAAGAAAAAAAAGTAGTTTGTGTTTCTGAACTATGCAGAATGTTAAAACACCTATTTAAAACAAATGATCCAGACAAAAAATTCAACTCACACGAGTGGATATACAGGTTTCCTTTGGCAGCATGGGAAAACCATGGTTATAATCTAGGCAAGAGTCATTCCACCCAAAGGAGAGAAGCTTTGCAATCTGTTGCACCTGAACACATGCAGAACAGCCTTTATCTAACACACTGACCAAGGAAGGCTGTCACTGCTTTACAAGCGCAGCTAAGGACCATCCTAGTCATCCTTCAGCATATAAAGGCACCATAACAATGGCCAGCAATATCCACTTCCCCGTGAAGCCACCTTTGTTCACAAGCAGTTCCAGCTGGAAGGAGTTTTTCTGATAGCACGTGAGTCTGAAGCTCCTCCAAGATGCTGAGAACCACAGCAAGTCATCATTCTCAGCTGACAGAAGTGGAAGTGATTTCAAGGCTTGCCAAGGGCCATAAAGGTTACTAGGCTGACAAAAACCAAACATCCAAAACCATCACAATGCCACAAGCATGAGACACAAATCTGTTATACCTAAGCCCCTCACCACACTAAAATATATCCTATACCTTTATGGTTTTACTTCTTCAAACCTTCCTTGCAATTTCCTCCTCTACACAGAAGACCTGCAAGGAAAAAATTCTCAAAATACGTCCAAGCAATTTTAAGGGCATTTGCTATGACTGATACAGAGCATATAATGCCATGAACAGAATATTTTATGGGCATTTGTTTAGCTTACATATGAATGACTGAAAAGTAGTTATCAATTTTTCTTGGTTGGAAGAGAAATAAAATGACAGTTTTATTGATGGCTACAACATACAATTGGGAAACAAACCTGCTTATTTTGAGGTTAGGTAGGAAAGCATCATTATTTGCAGGAGTCAAAACTTGGGCCTTTGACTTTCAAAACAGTTTCAGATGTTCCTCCAAAAAGCTTTTTTCTTAAGTAATTTAGGCTAATGTTACAAAAATTGTCATATTTTTAAACAGCTGTAAGTAAAATGCCACATTATTTTATGAAAGACATCCAAGTATTGCATTTCTCCCAGTGACTTTAACTAGCCTGTCCCTTTCACTCCTGCTAGACTCTGTGGTCCTGAATTTCACATATTCCACAGAGAAATTCCAAATTTCCTCTGCTTGGACATAACGGGATACAAACTGAAATAGGAACCAAATTATTTATCCTGTTGTTATGAATATACACAACTCCAATTGCAATTCCTTGAAATAATTTTTCACTGCTGAGACGACTAGTGTAGCACTTCTCAGACCAGCTCAGTTTTGTATTCTGGAATTAGTTATTTTTTAATTGTACATGTCCATGTACTATGTTAAGGCATATATATCCCTGTAAAAATTACAGAATTAAACACATCTGATTTAACCCATTAGACAAAAGGCTAACAACCAAATCATTTCTGACCAAAAAATCAAATCATGCTTTGAACAACTTTTTTTATATATTTAAGAACAGATAAGGTCATTTCTTTATTCTTAAAAGCCCAGTAGGCCTTGAATCAGTTCCATATGCCCATAAAACTGCATGCAGGACTTGAATTTTTTACATTTCTGTTCTGTAATGCTTTATTCTACTTATTTTGAATACCTCCTTCAGATATGTTCTTGTAGCCAGTTATTCTGTTTAGTAACATTCACGTACTTTAAATGGTTTTACTCTTAGACGTTGCTTAGGATTTACTTCCCTTTTCTGTTTTTCTCATTATTGAAATATTTTAAAGCATTTCACAAAATTCCTGAGCTACAATCTTTACCTCCTCCTATAAAAATAGCAGGGCTTTTTCTTATCCTTGTCCTTTCGATGCAACCTCAATCTCTTAACATTTGGAACAACTGTGTTCTTCCTAGAACTGCTCAGATTTTATTTGCTTTTGGTTTATGAAATTTATTAGGTGTGAAATATTTTATTGCCTTATTTACTGGCTTCAGTGCCCCATTCTGGGAAAGTAGGCAGATCAGCTACAGGCACCCCTAAAGACAACAATATTAATGACTCCAGCTGATGTTCCTACTTTTCCAGCCAATGGAAATGTGAGCCCTGTTCCTGCAAGCAGCGTGCTTCCTGAAGCACTGCCCCAGCGCACTCCAAGGGTTCACTACCTGGAGTGTAGCCAGACATATACCCTGGCCTGTTTCACAAAACTGTAGAAGACACGCTCCATCAGCTACCAAAGAAAGAAAGTAATTTATATTTTCTCATAAGCAGGACTACTCAACATAAAACCTAAATTCCCCTTGCCCAGAAATATGAAATTAGTCATTCAATTATCAAATAACTGGAAAGAGAATTTATGCAACAAATATCTATGACAAAGAAATTCAATTTCCCCCTTGAACACAGATAAATAGTTCAAAACCTGAAGAAAAATATCCTGCTACTACCACCTGCCAATTACTGTGCAATCCTAGGTTTACCACAGAGCCCTACCAGCAGTCACTCCAACCTCCCTGACAGTCTATCATAGATACTCTCATTCTATTTATCTATGCTATATTGACCAAATAAATATTGAACACCATCCCAACACACCCAGAGCAAAACAGTTTAACAGCATTAGACAGAGGAAATGAATGAACAGACAGGGTACAAGGACACTGATTGCAGCTTACAAATCTGTGTTAAAAACCTGTGATTCAGCAAGCATAACATTTGGACTCTCTGCATTTAACGTTGAGGACCTGGAATTGGGTTGCTGGCAACCCGTGTGCTTGCAACATGCAGCACAACCTGAGATGGGAAGAGTGCAGAGAGCTCCTAACTCCCATCTCCTCCTTCACAGTCTGTTAGACTGCCCACCCATTTTCTGAGGGTGGTTCCTTGACTCATTCTTCCTTTTTAAAAGCAAATGCCCTCATGGCTGAGCTTTACTTGGAGGCATGGAAAGAAAACAGCAACTCGTGTAAGGAAAAACACCAAGTTTTTATAGCTGCCTCGTTAACATATCAGCTACGTCATGGTTAGCCCAATTAAAGAAAAGGCAACCCTGCCTTAAGCCAAAGACTGTCCTACAGGAACACATACATTTAATATGCAGCAAAACAGATTAATCTTCAGGAAGCTGTTTTGTTTGTTTTGTTCATATATTAGACATTTTTCTACTGTGATACAACCAAGTGTTGCCAAACAAGCAATCATTTTCATGAGAAACATCAAGAAAATAAATTGAAATTAGCAGAGAAATGTTTTCTAGATCACTCCATTCTTCCAATTTGCACTACTATCTTAATGCCTTATGTTTGAAAGCAGATTTAAATATTTTGGGAATAAGTCTTTTTCATAATTCTGTACAAGGCTAGCACAATAGAATTGTGGCTCTTAAGACATATCTTCAATACAAAAAATCATTCATTTCATTATTGTAGCATAAAAGACAACAAGCTCCAAGCAAAACACCTTTCATTTGTAAAGACGATCATGACTAATCCTGTGCCAAGACAAGCCCAAAGATGTTTTTTTTTAAAAAAAAACAACTACAAAAAACCACTGCGTAATCTAAAATCTTGTTTAAAATTTCTTCTTGCTACAGGGCTATATTGAACAATTAAGTGATTTTTTTCACCACGAAATCAATACTTAGAGCACCTATGAAAGTAAGATTCCCTTACTGGACGTTCATTTCAGGCAGGTATTTTTCATTATAATTCAGCATATTAATTCTTCTTTTTCTTTTTTTTTCCAAGGCATGTTATTAAGCTTTCATGCTCCACATCCCCTCCAATTCTTATTACCATTTTCATACCCTATGGTGAGGCTAACAAAAAGCAGTGTAGATTTGACAACCAGAAGCACAGGAATCTGGCAAGAAATTACTATGCAAATGTGTCTGGGAGAAGATAACATTAATAAATATTTGCTGATTGGCCTTTTGCTCCAGTCGGTGGCACATTTATAATGAAAACTTAACAGCAGTTTAAGCCAAAGATCAGAAGCCTCAGATGTACATGTCACTGACAGATGACAAAAGAGAAAAAACACTTCCACATGTTGTCCTCTTAGAGGAATCAATCCAAGCTCACTAAGTTTGTGAAAAGTTGCAAGGAAAATATTTTCATCTTTCTGTAAACGCTTTATTTACCAAAAAAGAAGTATTTTTGCTCAGCAGTTACTAGCAGGTTCTATTAAAAAGTCCATAAAAATAATAGTTATTTGTGAAAAAGAAAAATAAACCTTCAAAGTTAGATTTTAGTAAATTTTGCAGCTAAAGGAATGTAGGCCACATGAAAGCACACCACATTTTTACTTCACCATAGAGAAAAATCAATTACAAACCCTGATACTAAAAGAAAAATATAAGAGAAAGAGAGAAAACACTACCATGTGATTACATAAAATTTGAACTAAAAGAGTGTAAGATAATGTTTCAGAAAAAATATGTAACTAACTTGAGATAACTCTAACTTCAGGAGGGGAAAGCAGAGGGAAGGCTTACACAGCAGGAGAAAAAGCAGGCAATTCAGGAGTGACCAAACTTCCCAGACATTCAATGATGTGCAAAAGAACTCTACTTCTGTTTTAGTTTGGGCATTTCCACTTTAGATATTGCTACAAAATAATGTCCTTTTTTAATTCAAGCCATGTTGTGATTTTCTTACAAAAATCAAACTGCAACATATTTTGGGATTTATTCATGAACAGCTCTCTCAAAATCCTCAATACAGGTACACATATCCCGACCCAGAAGTGGGAAGAGCTTAGATAAAGGTCAAGTTTCAAGCAAACTGCAGAAATAAATTTCAAGCAATACTTAAATTCATAGAGCCTTTTCACTCCCACTTCTGAGGGATAGAGTTTAGTACCAAGGAAAAAAAAAAAAAACAAATGCCATATTCTGGCAGCTCACTCTCTGGAATCAGAAATACTGAACATCAGCTTGGAAAGTATTAGAAAAGATTTTAGTATTACAGTCACAGGCTTAGGAGCAAGCCGACTAAGAGTACATCTTGTCAAGACAGTCCTGGGCAAGCAAACTGTAAGCATTTCACCTTAAGTAAAATGGTAAAACAGGAAGGAATTAGTCGTCCAAATAAATTAGTATGCTTATGCTGTGCTTCCCACTCCTACCACAAAGCACAGAAAGAAGTCTTTGTGGGTAGATGGATGTAGCTGCTGGGGACATGCTCCAAAGGAGTTAAAGCCATTCTGAGGATAATAGTCTGAATATAACTCTGGATGATATTGTCTCTAAACAACATCAATGAAGTGGGAAAAAGACAATGGCTAATGAGCATGCCTGTCACTACTAATGTACCAAAAGGATAAAAACTCAAAATTATTTACATGGTTAGATTGCAGATGCTCTTGTCCCAAAACCAAGGTAAAGCTGTAAGGAAACATCTGTCAGGTAAATCGTCTACATAGTGTCTTTACACGCTGATTAGATTCTCTAGTCCCCATTTTGTGTCGTCAGTGGAGGTATGCTTTTAGATCAATGAAAGCCTTTGAAACCAGTGCCAAGAAAATTAGGTGACATGATAAGGGCACATTATGTAAAAGAAATCAGATAAAGAGATAAAGCTATGACCCTACATTGATATTAAGGTAAAATAAGATATTATGCTTTTTGGTTTTTTTAAATTGTTAAAATGACTTTGAGTGATAAAGTTCACTGCACATGCCAGATGGTACCAAGTTGTGGACACAGAGTTGCTACACAGCTGCCTTTTAGTATTTAAAATAGAGTATTAGAAACGGAGTCCAATCTTTACAGAGGAGCAAAACAAGCAGTGCATACCATAAGCAAGGAATCTGACCTGGAAAATTACTCTCCTTTCACAAGTGCTCAGAGAAAAGCTTGATCCTGCCAGCTGAAAGTAACTAGAGGAGAGGAAAAGACAGCAGAAGTCCAGAAAAACCTTGAGGAGTATCAGTATCATGCTTCTAGCTTGATGCAAAGAAAGAGAGCTTTATGAACTCACTCTTGGTTGAAAGAGTATTTGTTCTAGTTACAAGTATGTTGTGCAGACTTTAAAAACCAGAACCCAACAGTCCACGACTGTGGAGGCAAAGTTGTCATTCTGATTCATCGGAGAGTCACTGAGGCCACTGATGTAAAATCATGTTTTTAAAAAAGTAATACATAACCTTTTCAAAACGTTACACAATCTCTGCTTGTAATTGCATCCTTAATACAAACAGTGCTGGACTTGAAATCAGGATTTCTTGCCAGTTTATAAGGAGAATGCATCTAATCATAGGGGTTCTTTAATAGTAGAGAAGAAAAGGGACCTCCTAACACTAGAAACTAGAAAATTCAAATTGACAGTAAGATGCAGTTCGTAACTGCAAAGGTAAAGGTTTATTTAAACAATTCAACAGAGTTAACAAGTAAATTCATCATATCCTGAAGTCCTTAAATTGAACTTGAATGTGTCTCTAAATAATGTATTCTAGTTCAAATGCAGATTTATTGGACTTTACAGCAAACACTGGCATATTTGGGAAAGCAATTTCTTCTACTAAAGGAATTAATGCTTGAGATTATTTTGTCCAGTGTTGTAGAATAGATAAGGCTTGGTGATTCCTTCAGTCCTTAGAGTCTATGCACCCCAGTGGATGCAGTGCTTCTGACTTTGTTTATACCAGAAGTGTCAGACTAGACCATACATGGCCTACAAATGTGTTACCAAGAAATTTGGAAGTCAACAAGTTCACTTTGATTAGTGTAACAATAATAATTTTCTCATTATTTCAGTTAATTGGTAGATGTCCCTTCAGACTTTGCTTTGCGCTGGCAGCTGATTGCTCCACACCACAACAGTTCTGTCAAGTTCCACTAGCATGCAGCAACAAGATCAAAGGGAAAAGAAGAAAGGGGGAAAAAAAGTGTATAGATGAGTATGGTTCCTCAAAGGCTCCTCCTCTGTGTGTCTGCAGTGTTACTGGCTGTTGTTCTATCAACCGTGCAACTCCTGAAACCTTGACTTTGCTTACCCATTTCTCCTGACCCTAGAACTCTATTAAAGGTAGGCAGTAAAAAACATGTTCATGCAATAGATGGCCTAGAAAATAATATAGTGAGTAAAGGGATTTCAATTTCAGGCCAGGTAGTGTATTTACAGTAGCACAGAAGTTTCTTGCAGTTTATCATCACTCAGCTGCCTACTAAAAGCTGCTATTTTGACACATTTTAGGATATGTAATTTCTAGCTACATGTATTTGACCACTCAAGACAGAATAAAAATTGCCATTTTTCATCCAGAGTCCATGCATGCTCCCTGTCTCAGACTGGATGAGGTGCCCATGTATTTCTCCACTCCTAGTATTCTTCCAGCAGTATGCTTTTGCCACAGAGGGGTCACTGCTGAACGAGCAAGGCAGAAGCTCTTGCAGAGGGGCCAGAGCAGCTCCGCTCTGCACAGCGCACAGCTGTCGGTTCTGAGAGCGATCACCCCATGTGCAGGATGGATGAGACTCCAAGCAGGAGAACTGACTGCTAATCTGCACCCAGCAGAAACAACACAGTCCTGCTCTCCACTCTGTAGATATTCAATTAATGGATGACAATTTCTGAGATGAGGATTCTTATCTTAGTTATTTAAAGCAGTTAAAACAGCTTTGATGCATTGCATCAGCCTTGCAAAGGGATGACTTGAAGCAGCCAGGGTAGTGTGCTATCTATCAAAGCAACACTGAGCTTTCAAACGAGGAAAGCAGTATAAAGTAGAAATACTTTTAAAGTATGGGTAGCTTTATCTGCCCAATTCATCCACTGATTTCAAGTCTAGATAATCATAACAAGTATTTTTGAAGCAAAACTGCAAAAATATGGAAAACATAACTGCATTTAGCCTACAAATATGTGCCCAGCACTCCATCACCTAACAAGAATTTAAGCAAAAAATAAACACATCATGATTGCAAACATATCCTGTCTTTGCTGGCGTAGATGTCCAGGGCAATAACATGCAGGCAGGATCACTGTCCACCAAAACCTGCTCTTTCCTTCTGCCATTGGAATCTTGACACAAATTGCTATTGAAATCTATTCTGTTTCAAACAGGTCTTTAAAATTCAGTGAAGCTTGGTACTCAGTAAATTAACAGCCCTTCAAATGTATCTCTTGTATAAACAAGACCACCACCCAAAGAAACCTACATCAATAACTAAAGCACTCAACTGAGCTTCTCTTCAAAGAGGCTTCAGTAAAGGTGGCTGGAAGTTTTACTTGAAACAATAATGAAAGCATCTGACAAAAGTATTACTTATAAACCTATTTCTAACCTTTTGAATTTTTTTTTTTGTTTTGTTTTTAATACATAAAATTTTGCATAAAATTAATTTCTGATGATAAAATTCAGTTTGGTATATTAAATCATGTTCCTAAAAGATAAAAAGAAAAAGCATGTCATAATTATTCAAAGAGTAGTCTCTTGCCTTAAAAATATAAAGCAACCAAAATACTTTAAAAATGAACATATTTGTGCATTTCTTCCAATTATTTTTCTGATTAATTGCACATTTCCTAAATACACATTTTCTCCACAAAGTTTCTTCAATTTCAAAAAATGGTTTAAATTAAAACCCAAAACAGAACCCCCAAAATACACCACAGAGTTCATGCTGTTTAGTCATTTGCCTCTTCAGGTGTGATCAACTCCAGTTTACAAGCACAGCTGATGGGGGACAAAATCCTGGGATGCTTCAGCATCCCCCACTTTCTGGGGCAGAGTACTGCACCACTGCATACCACAAACTGGCTTCACTTTCAGAAAATAAGAGAAGAAAAATAAGAGAAGTGATCAAAGTAGTAGCCAGAAAGTGAAAATTAGAAAAAAAAAAAAAAATCCAGTGCACATCTCCTGAAGTAGTATTTCTTTATGCCTATTCCCAAAAATACCATGTTACTTTTCATCTTGATTTAATGCAACCTTTTCTAGGTTACACAAATATTGAACCTTACATAAATATTTAACCTTAGGTGCATGATTAATCATCACTAAAATCTCACATAAAGCACTCATGGGGGTAGCAGGCCCTTGAAAAGTCTGGAACACCCTGACTCCAGCAATGCCACTGTTTCATTTCATGCATCAGGATGCAGCAATGCCCTCTGCTCTCACAAACTCCTTCCTCTTATTTTAATTTATTTCTTGAGTTTAATTGGTAGATCATATTTAAGCACCAACCCAAGTCTCTTCCTCTTTGCCACCAAGCCCATTAACATCTTTCCAACAAGCGAGCATGTGAATGAGAGAGCTGGGGGAGCAGCCACAGGTTTAAGTTGCAGAGCACCTTCAGAGCCTGGAGATCCCCAGGAGCTTTTACCTGTTATTGCAGTGTCTCATTTTTGTCCCATTTCTCAGAAGACTCCATTAAATCTGGGCATGATCAATGAATATTCATCAGGTTGCTAACAACTTAGTTTTGGGTAGAATCTGGTCAAAGTATCTGACAGATGTTTACAAATCAAATATCTGTTTTATAAATTTAAAATTATGTTAAATAGCTGGGCTTAGCAAATCACATAAGAAATAATGTCAATTCAAAAATTTTACTTTTTTTCAAAATTACTTAATAGTTTGGATACACACTTCAGACTAATCTTTATATAAATTACGCTCTTCTCTTGTTTATCACTTCTTTACTAGTGGGTATTCTGATATACGCAACATTTGATAAGCAATATTTGATATCTCCTGAAATTTAGGAATTTTTAAAGTGAGTAGTTTTGTCACACAAATATTCATGGGTAAGTAATTTTCTTACAAGGCATATACAGATTACAAATTTAATGAATTAGTTGCTGATAAAATATTACTTTGTTGATTTGGATTTTATGCTTCACTGATTTTCCAGTTGAGAAACATTACCTGCAGAAGGTTAGAACAGCACAGATACCATGCAATAACTAACATCCAGAGCAGAAGTCTAACATACACTTAAACAGAACAACATCAACTCAAATATTTTTTTCCACAAAGGTAATCGGAAAATCTCTAAAACAAAGTTGACTTGCTTGTTTTGAGGAAGATTGAAAGAAAAGAAGACAATTTTCCCTTAAAGGAGAAATACTCATTACAGAGGGTAAATTATTAAAACGTTTGCAACTGATAAAATAAAAGGACAACAATATTTTTACTGGTTTCTGCCAGATTTGCCCTTGTTTCTGTCAATAGCTATCAAGAACAAATCTGGAACTACACCACTTTGCACTCTTTTATAACCATGTTTACAATGCCCAAAACCTGGTGATGTTTTCATAACAATTTACTCCCCAGTAAATAAATTCCTGGTCTTCCAGCTTTGGCTTTTCACAAAGTCTCTGCCCTAACTCAGCAGCCAAAGTGACTGTAAAGCTTAAATATTATTTTCAGAAGTAACCTGGGTACACAGGTGCCAAGTGCTGTTTATGTTTCCTTAAAAAGATGTTACTACAATGATTACTTAATAAATCACAATTTTTACTATCCAGAATCTTACTAGAGATGCATCAGGCTCAAATGGTGCTACTAAAGAAGCTGGCCACAATACACTAATTGCAATTCCTAACAACAATCTTCAGTTCTTTCCAACTAGTCTGTTTTTTCTTGATGAAGTGATTTCTGTGTCTCTTTATCCAGACAGGCCACTCTAAAGCCTATAAATCTTCCTCACCTCTTTATTTTCTCCATGTTCCACTTAAGTTTGATCGGCTGATGAAAAAAAAAGCCTCCATTTCTGCTCATGTTTAAATGCTCAGTCACAAAACATTGCAGGATGTCATCACTGCAAACAATCAAGGCTGAGCCAGAGGAGATGCACACGTGTGAAACGTTTGAATCCAGTTTGAGCAGAAAACCAGACAATTTTAAGAACTTCCTACATGGATTTCTTACCTCGCCTTCATCTCTCCACCCCTACTATGAAATATCCTGAAGAAAGTGTAGACTCCCTGGTGGAAGCTACAGACTTCCAGGCACTGTGCTTCAGCTTGTGCCATCACAGAATGCTTGAAATAAGCAAAAGGGGAACTCACACACCAGAGACCTGCTCTGTCTCTTCTAGCTCAGTAAAAATAAAAACAGTACCAATGTGAACAGCTAGCAAAACCAAACAAAATATTCCAAAACTGAACACACCACAGCAACGTCAGAAATCCCCTGACCTGGAAACATCCTTTCATCACCTGAACACAGGTGATCTGAACACAGATCTCCTACACCATCCAGAGCAACCCATACACTAACAACTGGTGTCACCAAATGCATCGTAACACAAATTCTTGCCCAAAGTCTGACAGCTTCACAAGTTGCTTAAAGGGAAAGGTTTTTTCTGCTGAGCTTTCACAGTCATATCCTTTCTGTCAAGTAGCTCCAATAACACACTGTATGAATTTTAAAACCTCAGTCCTTAAGGAAGCTGTATTCCACTATTCACAAAGTATTAAAAAGCCTTCCTCATGTCCTCCCAAGATCTGTGTTGCTCGATTAGAGCTAAAAACATTTCAGGTAGGTCTTGAACCTACCCAAGGCTAAGGAATTTAGCCTTTCATCTGCCCTGACTGCTGGTATCAATACAAAAGCACTCTCCTTACACCTCTGGAGATCAAAACATACCCAGCTTTCCTCACCTCCAACTAAAAAACAATTTAAAAAAATCTTTACAGGAACAAAAAAGCATATGTGAAAGAGGGAAGTTACTCAGTTCATTTTCCCTTCAGAGTCATGTTATGAGCACTGCTCAAAATCCAAAAGAACAGAATGCATATAAAAAAAAGACAATTTCTTGGCTAAACATTCTGGGTGAGACCTCCAGGAGATCTCTGGCTCTTTAATCTACAGACAGGAAGAAACATATAAACTTGAGATTCAGTAGTAAAGCTTCAGCAGGGCTGCTACAGTGAGCTACCATTCTCAGTGGACTCAGCTCCTCTGGCAGGATTCATCAATGACCTTCACTGAAAAAAGCAAATTCAAGATTTCCACAGAGAGCTTGGCTAGACTTGGATCTGAGAGTCAAGTGACTAACATGGAATTGCTCACAACACACCACTTCCCCAATAATTTATTTTCCTTTTAGCTCAGTGTCTTCTTCTTCAGAATCTCCTTGTAAAGTAACCTTGGCAATAGGGAACCTGAACATTCTCAAAGTGCAAAAGATCACCTAACATTGATGTCTTTCAAAGCAGAAAAAATTAAACTTACAGCATCATGTGATAACTGACAATCTGATACAGAAATGGCTATAGAATAGATACAATAACAACAGAGCTCCACACCGGGAAGTGAAGTAGTTTTGTCCAGCATAACAAGAACACCAGATCTTACTTCTCACTTCAGCCACCAATATGAAACGGCACAAGAGGAAACATGCAGAAATGAAGACACTTGGAAGAGGATGCAAGATCTGTGAAGCAATTTCGCAAAAACCATCTTGGAACAAAGAATTAATCAGACTGAAATGTGGCAAGCCAATATTCATAATGATAAAAAACATCCCCAAAAAATAGTAGGACAAAGAAAGGCATTCTAGCTCAAGCACCTAAAGAAATAAAACATTTTTTATGTCACGGTAGCAACATGTCACACATTGTTTTCCAAATGCTCATAGTATTTTCTGCCTGGTAGCCTTTAAATACACACTGAAGAAGAGCACGCAAATTTATTCAAAGGTCTAAAATGACAACAATATGTTTTTTTAAGCTGTCAGTCTGCATCTCTTGCATGACTACAGAAACAGCCAAACATGGTTTTGAAGAGGGACTTTTGTTGAAGTGGGACTTCTGTGCTCTCCCAGCGCCTGTGACAAAGGGCAGTCATCTCCATAGCTTCTACTTCTCCTTCATGACAATGGAATAATAAAAAAATGGATACACCAGTTTACATTTACTTCTTAACTAAGCTCCTGGAAACTGTGCCCTCCAGCTTCTTCTCTTCCCAGGAAGGCATATTAGTAGTTGAACAGGATCTCTCCTCAGCACTTAACAGAAGAAACATTACCAGCTCTAGAGCCCACCTCATCTTCCACAAAAAAAAAAAAAATTGCAACATCAAATTTTGCTCCTTGCAGACAGAACTGAGCAAAAAGGCAAATATTTTGTCATTAAAAAAATGCTTATTTCAGGATCAAATCAGAATTGTGAAAACCTGGATTAAAAGCAATGCAATTTAAAATTGCTACTATACAGGAGAGAACTCCGTAGGTTAGACAGAGGAACCCAAGCGAAGTGCACAATGTTAACCACCTTAACCTTTCATTAAGAATAGCTCCTAGTGAGGGAATAGTCAGGATTCTGGCAGAGTTAGAAAAACAACAAAAATCTTCCAGGAATGAAACACATTAAAAAAAGGTTGGCTTATCAGTACATTAATTATATATATTAAAGAAGGTTTTACAAAGGTATTTACTGACAACTTATTTTGACTTCTATAGATTCCTGAAGAAAGAAAAAAGCTTGCAATGTATTCTAAAGTTGCTATCTAAAAATCATCTCTCCTGAATGTTTAGGGTGCTTCATATACATTTTCCAAGTGCATTTTAACCTTTATCATTAAATAAGCACATAGAGAAAATCAGCATTGAGAGACAGCAATCTTACATGTCATGGGGAAAAAAATCAAACAAAAAAATTTATGAAGTATAAAAAGGTTACAATTAATTTAATAATTTTATGTCATGTATGACAAATACTTTCTGAAACACTACAAAAAATAATTCCAAAATGCTCTCAGAAATGTCAGTAGTTAGGTCATTAGGGAGAACTTTCTTTTATTTGCATCTCTCCAGGATCCCCAGCACAAACTGCATTTTTGTTGGGGGGTGTTGTTTTGAATTTTGTTGTTTGTCTTTATCTCCAAAGAACACCTTAGCAGAAGCTATCAGCTTTGACAGAACACCAAAATTCTGGCACTGAACCACAAATTGACCATTACCATAAAAAGAGCTGCTAAATGAGAAACTATGTGCTCAGTATAAAACTAATTTCATGCTTTCAAAAGCACACAGTGGCTTCTAGCAAGATAGTGGCCCTGGGACTTGCAAAGACAGATTGGCTAATACAAATGGTGTGTGCTCCTGATGCAGTCTGCTTAGCCAAGCTTTACATGTACTGGCAGTAAATGGAAATTCTCGAATCTTCTGTCAAACAAATACACACTTATCTATAACTTTGGAGCTGAAAGCTATAAAACAGCTGCCTCATAAATATATTTAGCAGGAAAAAGCATGAGCTGTCCTAGTTCCTCAGAAGAAAAAAAAACAACAACACAGCAGTCTTTACATAGTAAGCACAGACATTTCTACAGCAAGCAAGAAAAACATTTTAATAAATATTTTTCAACATATTCCCTTGTTTTATTAAAATAAAATTACTATCAGTACACACAAATATAATTGTAGCAGGTCTCACCTCACTAACTCAATATTAGCGTAACAGCAATGCTTAATAAGCAACTCAGCTGAAATAATTTTTTGTGTTCTCCTATAGGTGAAATTCTCAATAAAACCCCCTTTTTAAAAACACATAAGTACGAAGTCTGTTTAGTTTTTGGTAATACTTCTTTCAGGCTTAAAGATTTACTACTAGAACTTCACGGGCTACCTTTAGCACTCTATCTGTTCCCTTAAATAAAACTTGGTGCACTAAATCTCAAATTTAACTGGTTAGGGAGAAGCGACAGTAATTTTATACCCTTCTTAAAGCAAGCCATCAGTGCAAATGAATTACTGGAAGCTATCCTGGGCATGACAGGTCATAACTTTTAATATTAATAATGACAGACATATCTAAGATGTCAAATCCAGTACACAATTTATTTAATACTTTACTTTTTTAGCTTATCTGGAGAATCTGATAGCTCTTGTGTTTCACACATCGTTGTAACTATACTTTGAGATTTAACAAGCCAGAAAGCAAGCTCTGGTAAGAGGTATTTATTCACACTGCTAATAAGCTTCTTTCTACAACAATAACACAGCATCACTGACATTCAAAAAACATTTAAAATGCATAGGAAGTCACCTACTGGAAAGATGCCCTCTGCAAACAGCAAGCAAGGAAAGGGAGCTTGCCACATATTTAGTTACTTTTAATACTGAAATAAGAAGAGAAGAAAAAGATGCATTATATGCCTTGCCATTTTTATTATTCTTTCCACTGGAATAACTAAAACAGAAATGACATGCATATAGGAATAATGCCAAACATGTAAGCACCCACTCTTAATGTCGTAGCACAAAGCAATTCAGTGAAGTTTAATAATAAAAAACAGACTCACCTCTACTGGGAAGTCCACTCCACATTATGGCAATACTATTTAAGCAGGTTAAACAGCAACCAAGTTACATAAACAAAACTTCCAGTATGTGACCAATATGATCTATGGTGCTACAGAGTGTTGGCTCCAGCCCCGATCATCTGTGTGACAGTTCCCTGCTATACCAGAGCAGCCTCAAACCTTCCCAGATGCCGGCTTATTGCACTGCTCATTGAAAATCCTTCACACGCTGGCAACATTTTAGGGAAGGACAAGCACACTCTGAGTCATTTGTAAAGAAAGCAAAGCAATTTCAGTTCTGTATCTTCATGCGTACCGAAACACAGAGCACTGTCAAAGTAGAAGTCTGCGTGAATTTATGCTGAGAATCAGGCAACCCAAGCCTTCATTATCAATGCATGGAATCAGCTACGGAGATCAAATTCAAACAAACCATAAAAAAAAAAAAAAAGGATATGATTATGAAAGGCTCTACAGATTCAGCTCCAAACCACACAGAACGTGGAATCCTCTATCTAGACTGTGTAAATGTTAAAAATAGCTCAGTCTTTTCTACAACGAACATGAGACAGAGGAGAATCAGCAGCCTGTATTGTGATGAGGTTCATTACTGGGGAGGAAAAAAAAAATCCAGCAATAAAAATTAATGATTCCTTACAGCTTTCCTAAATAAGATTAATTCAAAATCATGCAAATGAAATAAGTATCTTTTTAACCATGTAACAGACAAAGTCTGTTATATATTAAAAATAATAATAAATATTTGGGTGAAAAATAATTGAATACTGACCCCATAAAGACCTGTACAGTATAGCAAATTAAGTATTTGTACCAAAAAAAAAAAAAGAAAATAAAAAAGNATACTGACCCCATAAAGACCTGTACAGTATAGCAAATTAAGTATTTGTACCAAAAAAAAAAAGAAAATAAAAAAGGAAAAAAAAAAAGAATCACTAAAAGCATGAGCAATGCCTTCATCCTCCAAAAACAACAGTAATTTTACATTACTTACTATGAAAAATCTCCATGGCTTATTAAATTCATGCTCTTCCTACTCCCAACAAGGACTTCTCACATTGTCTTTTCAGGTACTTCATAGGTTTTCTTTCCCCATGCATGTGTTGCTGTGCATACTCACACCCTGAGATACACAGTATAAGATAGATGTAATCGTAACTAGGTTAAGTTTTCAAGAAATGGAAAAACAAGGGAGTTTTTTATTGTATTACCTGTGCAGTTATCCAAATATACTGCTGGGTCATAAGACAACTATGAGAGAAATTTTGGCAGGATCTGAGTTCAGATGAGAAAAATTACTATACAGAGAGAATATCAGTTTCTTTTTACAACATAAAAATAATAACAAACCCAACTCTATTATTTTTCTCCTGCAGTTAATACAGAAATCATGGTTAGAAATGCACATGAATAAGAATGTCTAAATTTATAGATTCCTTTTCATCTCAGCTGTCTACACCTCCAAACTGTGGTTCACATCCTTCAATGAGACAATGAAGAAATCTTTGCAGCAACATCAAGTCAACTGATTTAAGAAGCTCTCCAGGCATGCCCAAACTGATTAAAGGACAATGGAGACGCTCCCAGCTGAACCAGAAGTTGTGTCACCACCACTCCTGCAGCCATTCTCAGCTTGAAACCATGGCTGGTGAGCAACTGTATTTTTGGTCCTAGACTCTAGAACACCTGATTTGCTGATGTCTTAAATGCTGGGCTTTTACCACAGGATAACTGCCCTTGAAGAGAGGTTAAACTGTCCAGGAAGGAATTTTGCTACGAGAATATATTTATGCAAAGTAGTGCCAAAGGGTGCCAAATGTACTATCCAATTTTATTTTGAAATCCTTCCACATTCCACCCAAAGGACCACCCCCTACAAACCACTTTTCTCTGTAATACCTACATACTCCGTTTGTTTGCTAAATGTCATTCAAGTGTCCCCACCTCCAAGAGAATGAAGTGGAGCCTACAGATGAATAATTGGTCTGATAACCTTTACCAACTCTTTACCAAAATAGTTATGGTTTTCAATTTGCCACTAGGGAATTTTCGAATGTTTTGTTCCAATGAGACTTACAAACTACTTTAAAACAACTGATCTCAACAAAAGAATGATTTCCCCATTCTTTTCCTGAAGACTACCACTAAGCACACATATAATCTACTTACTATCTTTATTAACTTTACCAATACTTTCACAGTGCAGCTACTCCAACACACAACAGAATATTATGGATACAGTGGGTAGTTATTGGCAAATAAGAAACCAACTCTCATGTCAGTTTTGGCCCTTGATATTAACTCTCACCATCAACATTTTGTGAGGAGTACCAAGCACATAAAAAGACTACAATAAATCCTCTCAATTTCAGAGTAGCTAATCATAATCCTGATGGGTCCCTTCCAATTCAGCATATTCTATGTTTCTGTGATGACTTTTGTAAAAGAAAATTATCAATTGCTTTTCATAAATATGTTTCACATTGTAAGAAAAATATTATGTACCATTACCTATTTTTTAAGTAAATTGTGGAAGAAACTCAAGTGATGCAAAGAATGTGGTACCATCTACCAAATGCATTCTTTTTCAAGAGACCACGGAATAAGAAAAGAGTCAACATACCCTGTAAGTGAGGAGTAAAATACTAAGAGTTTCTCAACAGCTCACTAAGCTAAGGTGCATTACGGGCACGTAACTATTTTTGTTATTATTTTTATTATATTGGAGAAAGTGACAGTTTTACTTTTTAGCAAAAGAGTCTAATATTTCACAAATAGAAAAATGGATTTTACATGGAGTAAAATGGTGTAGGACAGCAATGCGTGGAGCAACCTCCCTCTCACAGGGGGACAGAGGGGGCAAGGTCTGAGGAGTTGCTCCGCTTTGTGCCCCCACAGCAGCAGTTTTCTTGAAACTGCTTTTCAAAAGGTCAGGCTGTAGGCAGCAGACCTGGCAGGCAGAACATGCTAACCTTCTACTACTCTAAAAAGGTTTTGGCCCAACACAAAAATCAGAGCAAGCTCACAGTGCTTTCTACTACCCTTCTCCTTTCTACATACTTATGCACTAATTCTGTAGCTATGCATTCACACATTTAATAAGACTCAGGTCACAAACTTTTTCAAGATACTTTTGGTTGCTGCTTTGCATTCCTCTGAGTAATTGGTAGAATAATTCATAAAGATCTTCTGCAATAAAAATCAGATTATGCTTGTCTTTTTTAGATTAATCAAAGACAAACATTGAGAAGGAATCGAGGACCTAGATCAAGAGGCTTAAAGTAAGCAAAAGTTCTGTTCTCCACTACATTGGCACAAAGCAGTCTTAGATGGCAACTAAGCTACCTGTCAGAAAGCCAGTCTTGGCCCAGATAAGGATTAAAACCTACATACAAAGACATGTGTTAAGGATTAGTTTCTTCTGACAAAAACCAACAAAAAACTCAACTGAAATAAGAGCAGTGCACTGCAGTTTCATTCTGTTGTAACCAACCATCATTTAATCCTGCACTGACCTAGTCATCCGGCAAGCTAATTTCTTTCACAGTTTCATTCAAAAAAAAAAATCTTCCTCATATCCATGAGGCCAAAAGCAGGAATGTAGATTTAAGGCTATCTGGAATATTTTCAGTATAGTTTCTCAATGTCTATCAGTAATCAGTTGGGGGTTTTTGGCTGAAGACACTATTCACACCTTTTATTTTTTCTTTTGAAACTAATATGTGACTTAAATATGCAGTCCATGGATCCTATCAAGAATAATTCTAAGTTCTTTATTTGTAAGCCTCTCCACCCCCATTAATTTGATAGGTTGCCTAGACTTCCAAATTTATATGGCACAAAAGAGACAAAGAAGATCTAATCTCTGTAGCCAAAAGTGAAGAAACCCTGTCTTGTCCATACTTCCTTGTTCTTCTCCAATACCCAAAATTGCTGTTTTACCTTCTCCCTTCCACTACCACTACTAGGCCCTTCTTGTGACCTGATTGAAGTCACAAAGTCTAGTCATTTATGTATTTGTTTTGCTGTATTAACAAATCCCTGGCTGTCATTGCTATGAGCAAAACTCTGTGTCTATAATCCCTCAGGAAATCAACCTGTGATTACTTCCTTAGTATTGCAGTGTTAACACAACTTGTAGCACTGTTCCTTAGAAATTGTCATGGTATAGGGTCCTACAGCATTACTAAAACTGTCCTGTAAGGTCAGAGATCTCAAGAACCAAAAGGCAGAGCTGTTACCAAAATACACTAGAACCTGATATCCCAATCACACCTCCAGCCAAACCTACAGAAAGATCACATGGGCATTAATGAGTGCCACCTGGGTCCTAAAGCATATCTGCTCTTTAAAACAGCCTAGGACCCAGGGAAAAGGGATTCTCCTTTGCTCACTTTTAAAGTTGAACATTCTCTGTAACAAAAATGAAACTTCCCTGCATTTTTCCAGATATTTGTAAAATCTGGACTTCGATAGGCATCTCTAGTACGTTTCCTTAAAAATACACTAACTATTCCCATGTTATCACGGGGGCAAAGGGCAGAGAATCAGGAGACTCACCAGGAGACACCACCCCATGGCAGAAGCAACGAGAATTCGTGGAGCAAAATCGGTGTGACCTCCAAAGAAGAACTGTGAGGAACACAAGGAAGCCATGCAGGGCACAGCGCCCAGCAGAGATCAGCGAAGAGCCCGCAGCTATCCCTGCCGACCCCGGCATGAGCACGCTCCGCGCACGGCCCGGGCTGCAGCGCCATCGCGTGGGCGCCTCGGGTCCCGCACTGCCGCCGCCTCCGGAGCATCGCCCCCGCCCGCCTTCAGCTCCGAACAATGAACTCATTAGCTCGCTCTCAGCAGAGAGGCAGCGAGCAGACTTTAATTAGCACTTTCGTGCCGTACGCTCACAACTGGTGGCGGCCCCTGTGAGCAGCGGCTGCTCCAGGCCGGGCTTTCAGCGGGGGCAGGGGGATTTCGGGTGCCCCGAGCAGCTGGGATCTGCTCCGCGGCGATTGCCGCTCCTGGCTCCAGCAAGGCCTGCTCACTGAAAAGCTTTGAACAGGCTCACTCCAAAATACATTTCCCCAAAGCTGCAGGAAACCACCCTTTCTTTTCCTTTTTCGTTATAGGAAATAAACGAAATAATTTCCAATTTATGCTACAAAGACAGACACGCACTTTCTTGCTTCCCTGAGACTTCAATTATTTCCTTCTGACAGCAGCCTGTCCGTACATCGCGTACGCCTGGCACAAGGGTAAGGATGGCCCCAGGAACGGCATCACTGACAAACTTCAGCCTGAGCTGCGGTAACACACGAAGGGCATGGCTGGTAAACGAGCACTAGCACAAGCACTCGTGAAGGCTCTAACACCGTGTGCAATATACTTTCCAAGTAGAATACTCTTTTTTTTCCCCAACATACAGTTTTCAACACCAATGTAGAGAAAAGGAGGAGTTCAATGAGTGTATCAAATCACCACAGTCGCCTAACGTAGTCCATTAATTTTTTGATTTTGGCAATATAAAGAAAAGCAGCTGTTAAATCTTTAATTTATATGGAATCTTACTTGCTATGAAGTAATTAAAATTGCAGGTAAAGGTACAATAGCCAAAGAGCTTTATATTTAAATAACTGGCGAGGCAAAATAAACTAGAAATAGAGTAAGTTTTTTAGAAAAATATATTGCTAAATACATTTTTTAATCCTATGATAATTGCACCCCTACTCTAAATACAAAGAAGTAACTTTAAACTCATCTCTAAGATGATATTTAGACTTTAAATATGTAAAAGCACCTCATCTATACAATTAAAGGCATTATTGCCAGGACCTGGAATCCCAAGTATTAAATCATAATAAATACTCCAATAGTGGTACAACAGGGACAATTATTAGCAAGAGAAAAAAAAAATTGAGTTTATAGTTGTAAAACACAGTGGAAGCCCAAAATTAAAAGGACATTTTCTAACAATTTAGGGCCACCTGTCACAGAGATGACCACAAAAGAGAATGAATATGAAAATATGTCTCATCTCCATTTATAAGAAAGTCCACCACGTGTCAGGGAGAACTTGAGTCAGTGATCCATCAATTCTATCACACAGAATCAAGACAGGTCTGGCAGGTCTGTAATCCTGGTTTCTGAAGCGTCAAGGAAAATTCATTTTCCAATGGGAATATTATTAATTTCATATTCATCTTTTGAACACAGAGGAAAACTCCAACCTGATATTGGCAGGAACTTTTGCAGAAAGTTTCCTAAGGTGTTCTGAACGGTTCATGAGGTGGTTTGTTAGCAGGGTGTAGTTGTAACAGTGAAGTATGAGAGAGGCTATTTGCTTCTTTTGCATGTGGAATAAAGTCCATTCACTGGTGAGGTGAGATTAATATAATTGCTCTCTTACCATCTGCACAATTAGTTCTGTTTACAATGCTAGCTAAAGAAATGGGAAAGGAAGATTTCCATTACAAGAGGTAATAACACTCCAGAGAACATGGATCAAAACTGAGCCTGGATAATGTCAATTTATAAAGAAAATTAATTTCTAGTTATTTTTGGAAAATGTTCTTTGAGAACTACATCTCAGTAAATCTTGCTCTCCCACTGGTTCTTAAACAGTATATTAAATTGTTTATGTAATCATCAAAACAATAAATTGTCTGTTGTAAGGCATTTTTTTGTTTTAAATGCTATGAACACAATATCCCTCAGCTATGAAAACAGAATGCTTATTTAAACATGACAGACCAGCATAACTAGTACACAACTAGGATATAGTCTAATGTAGAGATCAGTGAACAAACTACAAAGAAACATGAATTTTAACCCCCAAGCTACACAGTAACCCCAAAACATGTGCTCCAGCAAACATAATTGTATTCTGAGCATCAGAGCATTCTTTCAGTAATGGTGCCAGAGCATCAGCTGTGATGCCCAGGAATGACAGCAAAGACATCAGATGAAGGAGTTCAGATAACAAAAAGCAACAAAAATAGAAAACTTTTTTATAGGTTTGCATTGTAGATCAGCACACAGAGGAATCTTAAATTATAATGTCTTACAGATATTCAGTTATTTTAAGAATACACACAATTAAATAATCTAGATGTTATTCAACAGGAATTTAATCTTTTGGATCACAGGCCTCACAAAAATGATACCCTCACACTACTTAGTTCTAAATCAAACAAAACAGTATCACAGACTTCAAAACAAGTCAAGTTCAATTAACAAGAAACAAAATCAGAAAAAAGAAAAAGCTAAACCCTTCAATGCAGCTTTACTGTTTCTATACAAAACAAAATAAAGGAAACCAAAGCCAGTGTCATCATGTAGCAAAAACAAACAAACAAAACAAAAAAAAACACAAAACAAAACAAAAAAAACCAAAAAAAACCAAAAAAATGCAATTAAGAAAACTTTTATGAAGATTTGAGATATGTTAGATTTTTCTCAAATAGCTATGAACTGAGTCTAACACTGAAATTAAAAACAAAACAAACTCCAAAACCAGAAAAGCGTATACGCTTTGTATCTTTACATTATGCATGCTAAATACATTTTGCCCAAGCATTTTAGACTTTTGTTTTGCCTAGTAAGCAAAAAGTCTTATTTTGAATTACTTCTTACTTAGAGGGCTTTTCCAACCTAAATGGTTCTGTGAATGAGAATAACTAAAACCCAGATGACTGAAAGCAGAAACAATGAAAAGGCCAGGACTGTAAATTCCAGCTCTCTTCCTCAATCTTTCCCATACTACATTTCTTTTAAAAGTTTCTCCTGTACACATAGGATCCCTCCAGAACTTTCTTTTGGGATGAAAAAATGTGTAAGTATTTGAATCCACAACAGTTACTTTTAAATAGACCATATCTCAAGGTCCAACACAGTAACTAATCACACATTAATGCAATATTGATTCTCTCAGTACCACTTGGCTTCACAGGAAAAGAAATACACCAGTAATTCTGAAAATTGCAAAATATTAACTTCAAGTATTAATCTATATTAAGTTTAATGGTTATGTTGAGTGGAGAAAGGTAAAGCTTAAAAGCTTCCTCAGAATTCCTGACCAAAATCCAACACCTCAAACTAATTATGTACCTGTGCTTGTACTTGCAAACAAAGTGCCAGGAGCTGTACTTGTAGGGAGTTTTCCATTATTTAGCTGCTTCACTCTTTTCAAGTGAGACTTCCCGTTGTAATGAACTTGAGCTTGAGCTGCAGAGTTCAGCTGTATATTGCACACTTCACAGAAGGAAAACAGTATCTTCTTTTTTTCTTTGCTTAATTGACAATCCTGTCTGTCATTCCTCAGTCCTTTTTCTTCAAAGACCCGTACAACAGCTGGTTGATTCATAATCCCATCTTCAATGATGTGGTCAGGACTTAATGGACGCTTCATACCTACAAAGAAAAGAGACAAAATTGGTACTAGACAGCAACTAAGCCTTACTATTAAAATCACATTTTCTTTTTTAAAATGCTGTAAGTCATGACCCAATGACCAGTTCTAACGAATAAGGTTCCAAACTGCAAAGGCACTGCTTAATATAGAAATAAATGCTTTCGTGACACACCACAGAGCTCAGAAATAATAAGCTGGCAATATATCACAGTCTGTGCACAGCAACTTGCAACAACTCGTTATTTTGTTCTGCAAGCTCTCTATTTTAAAGCAGATTTATTATTGCATCTCTAGCAGAGGTTAAGATTATTTTCAAAAAACATTTCCTCTGCCTCACTAAGCACTGGTTCCAGAGATTTTTACTTTCCAATGACTATAGCAGTGCCCACTGCTTCAAATAGAATTATTCAACAAAAAGGATGCCAACAAGAGATGTTACGGAAACACTGGAAGACAGCAGACTGTTCAAATGAGAATAACGGAGTCTTTCCACTTTTACATACATCCAGGTCATCAGCTTCTTACGAGCATTGTATGTGATCTATATGTCCATCAATACTTTCACAATTCAAACTGATGTACAGAGAAAGGCAAACTACACAAATACATGGTAAATGACAGTCCCTAAAAAACAATCCAAGAGCCTGAAATATTACTTTGCCCTAGAGAATAAAAACCTCATCACCAATGACTCAAGCTGCAAAAAACCCCAGTTTTATACATATAGGGGGAAGATCTGTATCTCATTTAAGGTATGGTGCTAAACCAGCAGAGAATAAATGCAGGGTCTAGGATAACTAGTATAGAAATTAATTCATTTTCTTAGCTACCAGCTTGCTGTTTATTCTTTTCCCCCACCACCCAAATACTCTGGATGGCCAAAGGCTGGCTCGGAGAGCTGTGCACAAAGGCAGCTCTTTCCAGGCAAGAGTGCACCTATATTCAGCTTTCTAAAGTAAAAGACATCAAAACACAAGGTCCCTTTTCCAGCCTGGGAACCAGAGCAGCACAGAATTTTGTGTACACCTACAACCCTGGTAGGCTGGAGCACTGAGAGACACAAACAATGAAACCAAAAGTCACAGCAATCCTCCCCAAAAGAGTGTAGAATTCACAAGTAACACTAGAGTACTCCTCTCATTATCCAGGTAAGTATATTACCAAGTGAAAGTCTGTTCTGTTCTCTGGCACAGGGATGTAAAGGGAAAAAGAAATAGTTAAAGTCATTTACATGGTAGGATAGAGTACTTCATCACATTCCTAACTCTAACTCATGCTTAACATTTCAGTATTTGTACAGATTGCTTCTGAAGTACAACTCACTGATCAAGAATTCTGAACAGACTTGATGTATTTATTTCTCATAAGTGACAGTTCTGTCATCAAACAAACAAATAATATAAGCAACACATTAAGATATACATCACATCAAATAAAAATAAAACTAATTATTAAAAATAGTTGTAGAGTACAGGTACCTAATTGTTTTTCTATTTTAAAAACAAAAGACTGGTGATCCTTAAAACCTAGGCTAGCGACTGTCACACTAAATGATTTAAGCATATCATATTTCAAGGCCAGCAACCAAGATCCTCGACTCAGCTGAGCTAAGGTGACATTTTCATCTGAAAATTTAATCTGCTTAAAGGTTCGGTATTTGTTACTTTTCAGTGTATTTTAAACCATAAATAATCTCCCCCAGTCCCTTTGTTTTCTGTACATCTTAATTTCAACAGTACTGTTGTAGATTTTGTTCTCTGAAGTAAAATATATTGAAACAAAAATTCTTTCGCAAGTTGTACATACAAACATAGTAATAACAACATATAATATAATACATATATATTATATATGATATACATATGTAATAGTACAATAGGTTACAGTTTACAAATCCTGGCCTGTCAGAAATCTCATAAGTTTGGTTGCAGAAAGAAAATAACCCAAATATAATTCAGCAATTATTTCCATCATCTGTAAGGTCTTAATGAAACTCAGTTGGTTTGGATACATTTAAAATTGGCAAACATCTGCATTTGGCAGCTGCAGGGACCAGAAGGAAGAGTGATGGAGCTGCTTGTAAGAGCACCAGAGCCTTTCCAAGGAGGGGTATTTTGGAAAGCACCAGGCTGGTACTGCATTAGATGTTATCACTGCAGAACAAGATGCGTACAGTCCTGGACTGCATGCTGCCACTTACTTTCTTCCACAGGAACAAAACCTTGGTAAAGTCTGAGACTGCTCAAATGTGAACAAAGCAGGGTACATGGAGAAAATCAGAACATTTGCCTCGAAAGGGCAGTCCTGACATCACCAAAATTGTTAATGAATATGGACACACCCAGAAAGAACAATTGAGCAAAGCAAGGAGTCACACACTGTGCCTGCACCCTTAGGCATCCCAGCTGCCAGTCTAGAAAGAAAATTAACCTTCAAACAAATAAAAAGAAATCACTGCCAAGTTTCACTTTTGCTTTAACAAACAAAATAACTATAAATTCAGTTTTACTACAAAAGGCTGTATTAGTTGCATGCACAGTACAAATGAGTCCTTGAACTAATCTCTTGCTACTAATTTAAGAATTAAAAAAACTCAAGCTGAAATTTTAAAATAATCTTCATTGCTTTAAGCTCTGCATCTAAATAAAAACGTGACCTGATTATAAGCAGCAATGACCTCCCAACAACTGATGGGATGGAAGCAGATGCAAATCACTTCTGAGCAAGTGCCTACCCTGAGCATAGGAGGGCTTGCAGCAGCATACTCTGACCAGTCCAACCCTGGAGAGAAGCTGTGCATATAGCCAGAGACAGAACCATGCCAGCCCTCAGGAGTCTGCCTGTTCCTAACAGAAATCCCAGCCCTCACCCTCCAGGGATTTGGAGACCTGAACACTTGGTAAAGCAAATCACTTGTGTTTGTAAAGCTTTGTTTAGCCTCGTCTAGAGTTTTTTAAAAGAAAATATTGGTGGCAAACATGTACTGAGATTTTAAAGTATCCCCATTTTTCACACAGTAATACAGCTTTTAACACAAATGAGCACATCTTGTGGTGTACGTATTTGTTTAAAAAAAAGAAAAAAGTTCCGGCATGCAAGGAAAATTTCCATTGTTTTCAAAATTTTGTCATCTCCTTTTCTTCTTTAAAGTTCAGGTTGGTAAACCACACTTTTGAAAATCTCCACTAAAATGTCCTGGTTCTAGAATACACAGAACAAGTACAATTTTGCATTGAGTCAGTGTTAAGAATCTCACCATGAAAGAGGTTTCTCTTGTACAAGCTAACCTTTCTTTAGAAGGCTATCCGAATGCTTTAAACTTTTATGAAAGAAACATAAACATACATATTAAAACGTAATAGAAAAAAAAACCACCCAAAACAAAAAAAAACCCAAAATCAACAAAAACCACAAAAAAAGTCCAAAAAAACCAACAAAAACAACAAACAAAACACCAAAATCCCCACAAATCAAAAACGTTTCTTATTCTCTAAACTTTGTAATCACTCAAATTTATGCAAGCACACATCTGTCAAGTATTTTTTCTTTCAAAAAGAGCTTTTTGCTGCAGACAGATTGTGAAGAGTTCTGGATGGTACTTGTTCTCACCCACCAGGAGTCAGATATGAAACAGGGCCACTTCATTCCTCAGGTTTACACATAGCTCAATAACATTATCATGTAACTGAAGCAGCTACTTGAGGCTACAGTCAGTGAGCTGAGAAGAAAGAGAAGTTACACAATTATTACATTCTGTGAAACCAAAAAATAACTTAGAGTAATTGTTATAGGTAGGATTGTGAAGTATTTAGAAGTTGGTTGAACAGTAAAAACAAGAATGAGTTCATTAAAAGGCAGAAAGGTTGAGAATTATCATATAGAAAAAACATATTTGATCAATCCTGCAAGCATCCAGTCCTTTATAATCTAAATACAGCATGGTGTAAGCCAGGTCTTAGCAGCAGCTGGATACGTAATAATATCCACAAATTAAAATTACTCATACTAAAAGGACATGATTCTGTGAATCACACTGAAGTGACACACACATTACATAGGTCGTCACTGTATTTACTCAACGAGGATTAGACCCAATTAAAAACTGAAAGGTGAGAATGTGAAAAGAAGAAAAACACAGCAGGAAACACAGAAGAGCATCCATATACCCAGCTGAAATGATCCAGAAAAATGTTAAGTCTGTAAAGGGGTTGTATGCCATATCAGTCTTTCTCTTGCAGAAATAAGTTCTGATTCAAATCGGATATACTCATTTTCCTTCCAATCAAAACCGTAAGAGGAAGCAATGTGAAGAATAAGACCTTTTCAGGTATTTGACATAAGCTGTTACCAGACTAAACAGGGTTGTCCCTCCATCACATTTCCTACCCAGTACGCAGAAGTGATCTATCTCAATAGATTCTGCAAACAACACTGGAGCAAGAATAAGTTAGTGATTTATGACACCACATTAAAATTCTTACGTGTCATGAGATACCCTGTTAGGATTTCTGAAAACACATCTTCTCAGCCTCTTGCAGCCGGCAAAGAAATCTAAGCGTGAATATCCTTTGTACTTGAAGCTCAAGGCAATTAGCCTTTCAATTTGGCTGGCTAATTTACTTTTAAACAGAGTTGTGCTTTCAGAGGAGCTACAAAGAAGTATTATATATAGTACACTGCTGTAGGTGAGAATGTGCAAATCTTTACTCAAAGGAAATAAGCTTTGGTTATCCTAATGAATTAGTGATGGTTACACGATACATTCTTTTCCTGAGTGCTCATCTAAACTTTTGCAATGCCCGTTCCTAATTAGTTGATACTTCAAAGAACCACTATGCTGGAAATGTAATTAGACTGCCTTTCCTTTGTGGATCTGTGCCAGGTAAGCAAAAAAGAAAATGTATTTTAACAACTTACATATAGGCAAAGAGAATTTTCTCCTTTAGCCTTTGGAAATAATCAAATGAGTTATGGAAGACATGGGAACAAATATCAAAATTAACTGGCTTTCAATATTGTTACATTTCCAAAAAGGTTCATTCAGACTTCTGGGGGAGCGGGGGGAAGAGAGAGAGGCAGGACCCAGCCTTGTGTTGTACTTCTCTTAAGCATCTCCTGTGGAGAAAAACTATCTATGCACTCAACTAGTGAAGTCCGCATGCATGCCTTAAGAGCTGTGGGGTCTTGCACTGGAGCAAGTCTGATTCCCTAGTTCCTCATTTCCACCAGAGAACACTTAGACAAACCTTCCAAAAGCAAAAAAATCCAACCCCAAAAAACCACTCAAACCAACTCTGAATACCTCCAGAGCATTATTTAAAAGGAACTCACTAAGCTGTATTTTACAATTCTTATGACCTTTCTTATATTTTTAGGCAGTATTTCCCAAACACAGATAAACTATCAAGAGGCATATGGTTTGCACCATCTGGGCAACAAGTTCTTTTGGGATACTGTGGTGAACAGCATATGCATAGTGCCTTGTGCGCAGTATCCTACAGAGTTAAAAAAAGCACTAGAGACTATTTTGAAGTCAACCTTGAAAAATCCCCCATATGTTTAAGGGACTTGTTTTGTTTCAGAAGATGTGTTCCTCTTTCTTTCAGTACGAACCAAAACAGAGAACTGCCATGTTTAATCTTCATCTTGTTCTGAAATTCCTCAAGGAGGCATCATATTCTGCAACATCCCCTCCTGTCAAACTATTTATTACGCATCCACACATATCTGATCAACTCTTGGTTATTTCTTTCATCTCTGCTCACAAGGTACATGGAATGTTTTTATTCAAAGTTACAGTAAATATTGGATGGTTCAGAAAAGTAAGCACATTTTTATTTCTTAAGACAGATAAAAGAATAATTAATTAGTCAGAGTACACAGACCAAACTGGGCTAAGTATTTTTTAGCTTTAATTTTGATGCTAGTTTATCAATACAAAGAGGAATAGAAACTCAGCTTGCTGTTACTGTGCATGAAAAGTTTTGAATGGTGTACTATGACAAACGGCTGACAGCCTCTTCACTAACACATTTTAGAGCATTTAACATTTGAAGGAGATTCTCTTCAAACTATAAAAACAGATGGTTGTTTCACAACACAAACATTAGCTGTTCAGCACAAGGTAATTCAGAAAACTGGAAACGTTCAAGTAGCTGGTATTTTGCTTTGCTTTACCATCCTTGAAATTTCCCATGCTAAGGAAACCTAAAATTAGACCTACTGCAGTAGACTGTGAGCTCAGCTAAACTGGAGTAAATAAAATCACGTTCAACTTAGGTTAACACTGACTGCTGTTGCATGTGCCAGTATCTGTAGTTAGCTCTAATTATAAGGTTGATCCTTTCCTCTGTAGCCCCCGTACTTACAGATTTCTGGCACTCTTAGCATTAACAAGAATACATTCACAAGAATCTATTTACACATCACTTTATTTGCCGAGGAGATATATCCTCACCTGACATAACATATCAGACTGCTGCCAAGCAGCTTAACCAAGTTGGGAGTCCAGACAGCTAGCCTGGATTATGTTTCAAGACAAACAGATAGTTTTACAGAACTATCATAATACGATTTTGCTTGACCATTTGACAAGTTGGTGCCTTCTACTCAGCAGTCTGTCATTAAACCATTGCTTACCTTCAGTTAACTAGCACTCTACGCACCCTTAGCTAATTATAGAAGAATATTTAGATGCCCAAAGTGTCCAACAAATGATTTAGACGTCATTTTAGACATTTGTGCTCCCCTACCACATGCAGAAACCTATCAGAGAGAACAGACCTCCCAGGAAAATGTCTACTTAGCTCCCTTAGCTTACTTTATTACAAGTCTGTCAATAAATCCATATAACAATCCCAATATCCACACTGCTATCCCTGGTACGATATCTGCAACATATTCAGTCAGGTACCATGTGCTCCAGTCCGTGTTTTAGTGTCCCCATGAAAAAAAAAGAGTCCATTTCATACCAACCATCATTGATTGTCTTCATCTGATCATATTTACATTCTATTTCATCCAGGAACTCTAGTTTTCTAGTAAGACCTAAATCCCAAATACACTGTATTTCTAAAGCAACACCCAGGAAGATGAAAAAATCCAAACCACAAAAATAAACAGACTTAAATGAGTTCTTTCCTGGACACGGGCAGGATTAAAACATCAAAACATCACACATGCCACAATGCCAAACGGGGGCGGGGGGGAGTTAAAAAAAAATAGGTGGATTACTTTTAATAGGTTGAACATGTGAAAATTACAAGTTATTGTAACAGAAAATCCACAAAATTTTAAAAAGCTAAGGTTTTCTAAGTAGAAATTAGCAAAGTGAGTTTTCATATGTATATTTTCAATTTTGCCCATTTTCACAATCTGCATTTTTGAGACTAGAGAACTGTCTAATCAATTATAAGTTTAATAAATAAATTCAATGATACCACTTCTAAGATAATTTTCTAAGACTATTTCCTAAATCCCTAGACTTCTACTAAGTAGCTAGATTGGGATTTTTACTTGTATTTTTCAAAGTATTGGATCCAAGTACTATTTAAATCAAAGGACTCCTTGTATTTTTCCCCTAGAAAAACAATGAATAACACAAAACATTAATTAGGTTTATCTCCATCAGATTTTCAGCTTAGAAGAGATGAAAACGAACCTATAAAGGGAGAAGCCTGTAGAGGATATGGTTTGAACCTACCTTCAACAATAAAAGGACCACAAGAAATAGGGGTTTTTTAAAAGAACAAATTATTTTTATACATTTAAGAACCTTAAGGTAACTTAAGACCAACTGCAAAGCAAATGAGTTTTAACTAATTGAAGAATCAATTTTGATTCAAGATGTAATGTATTTCTAGTCAAGCATCTATTTTAATTATAAAAAAAGTTGTTCATGGCATGAACTTGAATGAGTAACGACAAAAACCTACTGACATAATGTGAGGTTCCTACAGGGTATTTGTACCTAGCTGTTATTATATCTTGCTTGAGCATAATCATATTTGAAGAGTAAATCAATCTTTGGTCTCAGGAAGTAAAAATAATTTCCTACCTTCTGAAAAATATCAAGAATTCATCTCAGCATAAAAGGAAGCCACAACAGAAAGTCAGGCCTGGTAGATGGCTGTCTTGTTCTTAAGTCTGACAATGCTAAGAGCCGAATGTAAGTTGTACTGGAGACCATTAATTCAGAATGAAGCCTGGTAATGCTGTGAAAGCACTCTTGGACACAAGAACTTTGAGAATTGTGTGAAAATAATAGCGGAGTATGAACAGAGAACATGCCACATTCAGAAATAATGTGAGATTGAGCTATACCCGCTTGATTGGGAGCGCTAAGAATACGAAGAACAGAAAACTGGAAGCATGATCAGTGGCAGCAAATAGCAATCCTGAAGTGCTCCTGAAAAGAGGGTCCCAAATCAGTCATCATTCATAAGATGCTGTCATTGTCCATGTAGACAACTGATTCTCTTTTGGAACTGAAAAAAATATCAAAACAAATGTTGCCTTATAGTATAAAGGGACAACACACCTGCTTTGTGTTATTAATTACTTAAGATTCATGATCAAGTTATAAGAATATTATCCAACCGTAGTGACCATAAGAATAGTGCATCACCTGGTTTGAAGCCACCTGCAGGAAGGCCAGGTTAAAATTAGCACTGACCTGAATTTAACCCTTCTCTTGCCCTTTTCCCTGTTTAAAGGAACCACAACTAAGCATATGTTGTGCTGATACTGAACTCAGAGAGACGTCTGGTGAAGTCGAGGATACAGCCACTCCTTCATTCCTCCTTCCCATGCACAGACCTCTCCTAAACTGGAGCTGCTAGTCACCTCAGGCTTTAAGTGACTGTTGCTTGCAAAATCCATTCTGAATACCTGTCTTATTCCACATTAAAATACACACTTCCATTCATAAAAAAAAAAGAGCCAGCCTTTTGCTAGTTTTGCTGACATTTCACACTCTGATCCAGAAATAGGACATGCATGTGCTTCTGTGCTGTAAATAATCCACTCTGCTCTCCCCTCAACTAAGAGCCATAAGAAGGAGTGCATTTGCTCGTATAAATCTGGCAGACACTCCTCATTTCTGTGCTTTCCAGCCAGTGCAAGCATATTATTGCTTTAATCTAATTTGGGTTTTATAAACTTTTGGACATAACTCTAACCTTTACATTTTAATTTTAAGATAAATGGTAGTACCTGAATTAATAATTCATGTAGCAAGTTGTTTGGGTTTCTTCTCTTCTATTATTAATTTGTGTAAAATCAGTATACTGTTTGCATCTCATAGTCAAAACCACATGAAGATAGGCAGTTTATTGCTCCATCATAAAACATTCACACCAAAGGTCCATTGGCAATTTCTGCACCACTAAACTGGATAAACGTCTTAAGCCCTGCACTCTTGTAGATATTCTACACCAAGTATTCTGGGGGCACTGAAAAAAAGAATAGTCAAGTCAACTATTTGAATCACTAAAGTAGATTCCACTTGATTAAACTGTTGTTTCGTAGAGCTCTGTGGACCCCAGCGTAAGGAGGGCATGGACCTGCTGGAGAAAGTCCAGAGGAGGGTTACAAAGACTGAAGCACCTCTCCTACAGTGAGAGGCTTAGAGATTTGGGGTTGTTCAGGCTGGAGAAGAGAAAGCTCCAGGAAGACCTTCGAACACCTTCCAGCACCTGAAAACGCTAGGAGAGAGCTGGAGAGGGACTCTTCACAAGAGCATGGAGTGACAGAACAAAGGGTAATGGCTTCAAACTGAAAGAGGGTAGGTCTAGACTACATAATAGAAAGATATTCTTCACTATGAGGGAGGTGAGACACTGGAACAGATTGCCCAGAGAAGTTGTGGATGCCCCATCCCTTGAAGTATTCAAGGCCAGGCTGGATGAGGCCCTGAGCAACCTGGTCTCATGGAAAGTGCCCCTGTCTATGGCAGGTGGCTGGAACTGGATAGTCTTTAACCCAAACCATTCTGTGATTCTATGGTACCTATTTCAGCTGGTACACAGACCAGCTAATTGTGAGTAAAATAATAATAGCACAAACCAAAATGGATGTTGTAACTGTGGTTAGAATCAAATTGCATGACAGATGCACAGATTTCTTCCTTTCAAAGATGTTTGTACTTGATGAAACTCAAAGTTTCCTACAAGGCCAGCTTTACTGTGTAAAATACTCTACATATGGAACCTGTCATACGAATGACAAGCAGTCCTTCCAAACAAAACAGATCTAAAAAGCATTTCTCAAAGCACTTATGTTCAGAAAAGAGGCTTAGTGCATAGAGCCAGAACAGAGAAGATGAGGGAAATAGCCTATGGATATCTTCATGATTCAGACTTCTGTCTGTGCATATTCCCCAGCGTATGAGGGAAAATGGGAGTAGAGGAGGGCCAGAAGATGTGCATTTCCATTCCTGCATCTGGAATAAAACAATGGGGTACTCTTTTGCAAACAATTTTGCACTTTTTTCTCCAAACTGTCCCCTCCTTTTCCCCATCAACACAGAGTACACTGTCAAAGCAAGGGCACATTTCATAGCACGCATTTGTGCTTGTTATCAGCATCGGGTATGATCCAGTATGAGGCATCTAAATATCACTGCTGACACAGTACCTAAAAGAATATTTTATTTTTTTAGCACAAAAGGAATGACAAAGATTAAAGATCTGTCAAAATAAGAGTCATTCAAGTTCACCATCAAAATGAACAAATTATGGAAGAATCAACTTACACCCACCCATATTCCAGAGATGAACCCAAGGCACACAATTCGTCTTTTGCTGATTACTGCATAAAGTGAGCTTCTCATGGTGGTGACTGCATACCAACTGCCACGTTAACAAGCGGTGTCTTCCTTCAGACATTTACAAACATCAGAATGCTTATTCATGACAGTCCCACATATCATCTGCCATCCCAGATGGTGACTGGTGGGATGCTGATTTTGTCCTAAGGCAGTTACCACCCACCAAGATAGTATATGCAGGGCTAAATAAAAAGCATGTGCCATCTGCTGTCAAGTTTAGAAGATTTGTTGAGACCTACTAGGTTAGTTTAAGTTTATTGTCGATCAGACAAATCAGGAGGCTATAGCTCTCTAATTGCCCAATAAAACAGGACTAAGTTGCACTGTAGAAGACATGCAGTAAATCGAGAACTAGTTATGGTGTTCTGCTGGGTCCATGCACTAACCTGGGAGCAGCTAAGGATTCTCACTCTGATCAGTGGCAAAAGGCACATATGGCCCACGAGCTCAGAGGGAACTCGAGATCAAGAAGCAATTCTGCAGAACTAACCATTTTCCTTGGCCTGAAAAAAAAATTTAGGATTTTTCTTTCTTGCCAACAGGATGTTTGTTCTGCCTCCTTTTCTTGCAATCTGTCTACTGCTATCAATTTGATAACTGGTCTCCATCTTAATTTTTGCCCCTTCCAATGTTTTTTCCTACCCTCTTTGTAGAGCCTTCTTATCCTCCTGCTCATGCACTGTCCTATTATATATACACAGAAGAAAGAAAAGACAATTAAAAAGCAGAACTAGTATGATATCTTCTGCCTGCTTCACAACCAGCATAAACTCACTTCCTCTGTCATATCCATTTATAGATGGCTAATAGATAATACAGCAACTTCTCCAATAGCAACTATTAGGCACTCAAACTACATAAAATAATTCTATGCATTCTTTTTAAATTATCTAATTAAGTTTCTTTTTGTACATTGATAAATATCTAAAGCAAGCAGAAAAAATAGAAAAATACATCCACAGAAGCATTTTTCCAAACCTTTTAGAATCGCCAGGTACATGAAAACCTTTCACTGAGGCAGGGAATTAACCCTTGCACAAGTATAAAGCTTACATCAGTGTCTGCATGGATGAAAAAAAGCATTGCTTTAGCTCAAACCTTAAGAAGTAAAATTTCAAGATATGGACAAATTGCGTTTAAATCATTAACATCAGAACAAAGGGACACAAAGGAGAGAGATCATGAAGGTCTGCACCACACAGTAATGACAGAGAGGGGATTTGTCATTTCTCTCACCCCACACATGCAGCCAGAGGCAACGAGGGGCAACAAGATAGTTTCTTGCTGCTCCTTAAGCACGTTTCCTTACCCTTCTTTAAATGAGTGTTGGTACAACTGTCAGTTGTTTTAAATCATGCCAGACTGCTTCCTCCACTGCAGAGTTCACTAATCCAAGCATCCTAGAGCAGCTCTCTGTGGAACACATGGCTTTATTAAATGGCCAGGTAATCATAACTGCATTTAAAACTCAATACCAGTTATTTAAGACAAAAAGATCTGACATAAAATTATACAAGTCACAGTCAGTCTTGCACTGCCATCCTGCATAGAATACAAGGCCAGCATCTGCTCAGGGATATAAACATCATTCCACCTGTCATTTTACAACTATGAATTTGAAGTCTTCAAGGAAATTCATGCATACTACTCCCCTAAAAAGTAAAAAAAGTAATTTTGCAAAGGGATAAACTTCTGATGATAGCAGTCACACAGAAAATTGGCCATTAATCTCCTCTGAATATATATAACCCCCAGGAAGATGAAAGTGTGAGCAGAATATATATTTTTTGCACTAGAAAATGCTGAGGTGCACAACGAGCAGCTTTTACTTTAGCATTTTCAGCTACAGTTATCTTTCAGAAGCCCATTTTACTCTCATGAGGTATTTCTCTCCAGTCACTCACTTTTCAAAGCCCTTTGCAACTTTAAGATTGCAGTAAAGCTGACTTTTATACCTTATTTCAGTAGCTCTCTCCCTTCTCCGAGCTGTCACATTCCTCAGAGACTTGGTAGTTTTCAATTTCCTCAACATTTCATGAATAAAGAAATTTTTTAAAACCTATTCGTTTTTCAATGTGCAGACAGTTGGCTTGGTAACACAAAACATCCTTGTCATAAACAATTCCTCTATTAAATCCTCCAATTAATGAAGATCTTACTTTCTCACGCTGGCTTACCTAATTGAACTGTGCTCAAGTTGTCCTTTGCTGAATAGCTGATAACTGAACACAATTTCTGTTAAAGACAGTTTTAAACACACTTACTGCCTTAAAAGACCCAGCAGGTTGAATAGCCTCCTGCATTGACGTGACAAACGTGAGATTTTGCAACATAGAACCATTTGAAAAGGTTCACTTAATAAAATCCAATTTATCAATCTGATGTTGCATTTGTTTATGACACGCCACTCATCAATTCAGGGCTGCTAACTCTCAGAATTATATCTTGCAGTATTAGGCATTTTTCTTAAGCCTGGGTCATGCAGTCATAAAAATCCCCAGGAACTCTTGCTTTTTAAATATCCTTCTAATCCTGGCAGAGCTGACTGAAAACATGAACCCTAAAGGCTCAGAAACTAGAAGGGAATAAAAGAGAAACCAATTTCAATTTTCTTCTAGATCTGAGAAGATTTTTGAATGTTCAGAGCTGACAGTGTTTAGGCAGGAGCATTTATGTTCTCTCAGCCCTCTACTTGATCAGGGCCTGGACTGCTGCTGTGCTCTATCAGTGCAGTAAACGTAAGACTAAAAAAATTTTAAAAACCCCAAACAAACCCAAACCTAAATTCTAGTCCTCATGCACTTCCTCCAGGACAAACCCTGAACAATCAGGCATGTATTTGGTCATACAATCCAGGCACAGATTCTGGGTCAATGCTGGCTGATGGTTTAATTTCTCTTTCCCTGCTGTGTACAGTCCATAAATCCAGCAGAAGGCAGGTGTTTTGTCTTCCCTCACATTCCCACAATCTCCCTGTTTTTACAATGGCATGTAGTGAGAGGACACGGGGTAATGACTTTAAACAGAAAGAGGGTAATTTAGATTAGTTATAATCCAGTCTACTTCACTGTGAGACTGGTGAGGCAGTGGCACAGGTTGCCCAGAGAAGCTGTGGCTGCCCCATCCCTGGAAGTGTTCAAGGCCAGGTTGGATGGCACTTTGAGCAACTTGATCTGGGGGATGGTATCCCTGATCACAGAAGGATGTTGGGACTAGATGACCTTTAAGGTTCATTCCAATCCAAAACCCTCTATGATTATATAATTCCTTTGTTTTCCAAGACTAACGAAGTCCCCCATAAACACAGGATCTCCTTATCCCTGGCCAGAACCCTTCTCTGCACCCATCTCAGTCTGAGCTGGTCACGAGCACTAATCAAATCAGTTTCCTGAACTCCAGATGTACACTCATCAGTTTTGCAATTGCAGCATTGATGTTCCCTTATCCCTGAAAAGCAGGAAGGTTAGGAATCAGTAGTTCATTTAACAAAATATTTCTAAACAACATACGAATCAAATTTTTTATTTAATTATGGCTTAGGCATGGCAATTAAGTGAGAGTTCTCAGGTATTGTAATTAATTCAGCTCATGCTAAATGGCCAATTCAGTTATTAGGCCAAACTGTCAATTAAATGCCACTTTATTGTTTTTAAATATTTATCAGTCCTCAGCTAACAAATGAATGAAGAAAGCCCAGTTCAATTGCCAGCAGAAACAGGCTCATCTACCATAGCAGACCACACAGGAGAGCAACTAGAGTTCAGAGGTATTACAAAATATCCTTTCAAAGGAATGGATATTAAGGACTTAGTTTCCAGAAGAAATTTCCAGATGTTTATAGCTACAAATCTCCCAATTACATTTTCTATTTCCCCTTGTAAAATCCTGGTTTGTAGCCAAAGTTTTCTCTACAAAATAAGCAATTTTGTCAAAATGTTATTTTCAGAAATTGCAAAGTCATTAAATAGCATCATAAGCATCTGTTTCAGCAATGTCAGACAATAATCACAAACAGAAAAACTGAAAACTTGAGAACTTAAAATTTTACAGAAGCAACTTTCAAAGGATGCTTTGTTTGGTTTTAACATTTAAAGACTTTTTCCCAAATTTAAGGCAGGAATCAAACTGAGAAGTGAGGTAGCAGCTTTGGTGTTCAAATACTTTTAACCCCTATTAAGGTCTTTCAATTGAGAGACCCTTTGTGAACCAGGCTGATGCAGTGCCTGCTTCCTGAGTCCTGCTCATGTTTTGGACTGGGGCATAGCTCAGGTGGTAGTTGTAGCTGTGCTCGACATGATCAACAAGTGTTTTTCAGGAAATGGGGCTGTACCCTAAACCCCACTCTCCTCCTTTGAGATATTGAAAATCTCTCCTAAAAAATAAGCAAAAAACCCAAAACACAACAATAAAATACAAAATAAGGAAAAAGAAATATCTTAATAGAGAGGGCTATCACACTAACTGTGCAACCACAAATGCTACAGCAGAACTTTCAGCTGCAGTACAACTATATGCTGGCACTGGTCAACCTTAATCTTGTTCTCTAAAGATTTTCAAGAGTCACACTGAATGATGACAGATTCTCAGGAGAAATTCATGGCACGCTCATTTGCATTTTATTGGGTTTCTCATTGCATATTTGAGGCTAAGCCTAATATTCCTCACACTGCAAAATTTCCCAAAGGCACAAAGAAGAGAAGGACCCTCACGCCACCTCATGCCCATCTTTGGATTTGCTCAGCTTCATAAACTCCAATGACCAAAAATTTCACACAGATAATCATCTAAGAGTTAACCACATTCAAAATGTCCAAAGCTGTAAGACATGTTTAGTCTGTCAACACGAGAAACAACATTTAACAGGTTACCGTAGCCCATCTCCTATCCTGACTTTGGGCAGACCAAAGTCCTTGCACAGCTGTTTGTGCAAGTATGACACATGACATTATACGCTATTGCTACTGCTGGGCCAAGCATATAAACAAAAGACATAAATACATATAAAACATATTAAGGGCACCTTGTCAGATTTTCTTGCTTTACTGTCCTCATGAAGTAGCAGTAGTTATCCAGATACACAAACCAACCCAAATAGCTTTAACTCTCAAGATAGCATCTACAGTATAGTTACCATTTCTTGGAAATGTGTTTTATCCAGCTTTTCAGGGAGATTATTGTGTTATAATAACTAAGTAGTATTTATTACATTTATAAGAAAACAAATTAAAATGAGAGAGTTCATAGGCTCCAAAACTAAGCAGAAGTAGGTCACAGGTTTTTTGTCAGGATTTTCTAACAGCATTTCAGACTGCTGCAACATAACTGCATTCAAGGACTCTTCTCAGCATGAAGTGACCAATATCCTCCCAATTGTGCAAAGGTCTCTACCAACAACTTCTTTTCCAGGCAGGTTTCCTAGCTGCATTTTGAATTATATGGTGAAACGGAAGGAAAAGTTCCAACATACACTCCTTATAGCATTAGGCATGTCTACATCAAAAGGACAAAACATGACCTAGGTACTAATGACTCTATTTTTGCTCACAAAACAATTTGTAGGTACAGTACACAGGCTGATCTAATGCCTGCACCTGGCATAAGGGCATATCTTGTCTAGATTATCTGAATAAATCCTGAATAACAATAGAGGAGTGGTTTTATCATGCACATTTTTTAGATACAAAGACAGATAAGATGAATCAGTATCATTCTGAAAGACTTTAACTATTTTTCATGTGTCAGACTACTTAGACTGTAAACAATAATTAAGGACCACTTCATCTGGTCTCTTGTTGACCTTCCAAAATCAAATAGACAGATGGACCAGGGAACCACAAAGTTAAATTACTTTCTTTTTAAAGACATTCATCTGATTCCTTTAATGAACACGCTTATTTCAGGGTAAGCAGAAATTTGGGGGGGAAAACTTGAGAGAACCTGAAACTTTCCAACCAAAGTTTTTATTACAACAACAACCCACAAAATGGGGTTTTTTATGGGACACAAAAAAAGGTAGTATTCCCCCAACATGGAAGTCATGAATAAATACAGTCTGCCTACATGTTTCATTTCACATCCTGAACGATGTTACATTGTAGCCCTAAATAGCCATCACTTCTCACTCTTAGGATATCATAAATTCATTGTTATGCAATGCAACTTCCATTTTTAAACTACGTATAGGCACTCTGAAATAACACACACTACACAAATTCACATAATTTATTATCAGTGATAAGCATTAGGCGTTAACATCGGTAAACATTCTGGAAACAAGTTCATATGGAATATCAGTTTGCCTTTTTCTTTTTTTTTTATATACTTAACTAGATGTCATACTATGTTCATCAGCTGAATTTCCTAAGCCAAGTCACACTAATGATTTGCCCCAGCCTATTGCAGAACACTGAAATAAAAACACTGCCATTTCTCCGATGTAAAATGCAGAAAAACCATAATGAACCCACTCACTGAAAGTAGAATAGAAATCTAATCAAAGAAAGCTGTGTGGAATAGCTATATTCTATACAGGAAAAGTAATTTATATTTCAAAATAAATGTTGTGCAAGAGAAATAGGAACAAATAAATCGGTGTCCTAAAACTCTGTTAGTGAGTGAACTCATTTGGGAACTACAGCTGTTGCGCTTTAGAGATTTGGATTAAAATCCATCATTATCTTTCAGTTAATACTCTTTCATCGACCAATCAGCAGTCATATGGTGTTTACCAACCCTGGTCACTTAACCCACTTGAATGGCCTTTGTGCTATAATTTGTACTTCAATACAATCAGATTACTTCTAATCTAAATGATTTGTGTCCTTTATGGGACAGATAAACACTAATCCCAAGGTTCCTAAAACACAGCAAGCCTAAGCAGTGCCAGTATGGCATCCATTATTTGCCATTTTAATACAATATTTCATTCAAGTTGGGAAATACTTGATTTGATCATACTGACCCTGCCTTTTAGATACTCATTTCAAATTTCTTACAAAAACAAAGAAGAAAGATTTATTAGCAAACACCACCACTCAGCAAAATCAGCAGCAAAACAATCAATATACTAATACATAGATACTACTTTCTGATCAAATTATTTCACAGGAAAAAATATTTAGTCTTTAAAACAAGACTAAGCAAAGCGTAACATTTTAAAACTCATTTTTCAGTAAGGAGTCACACATTCAGTAATGGTTCACAGTCCCCAAGTATCAATTTTAAAAGTTTGCCTCATCAGAATGGTTTTCCAAGCATTCAGCAGTTAAAGTGTCCTCAGTCATTCCTGTTCTTCAGTTTATCTTGGGTGACACTTGGAAGCAATTGCGCTCCAGTGCGAGTCTAGCATCTAATTACATTTAGCAGTAATATGCTTAGGCTCTGATCTCACCAACGCTTCTGCACAGGTGGATCAGTGAGCATGCGACAACGTCCCTAGAAAGGGAGGGACCCACACATGCAACTGCAAACATATGACTGGAGCCAAGTACATCGATGTATCTGTACCTCAAGAAGTGCCAGTTTGGGAATAAAAACAGTTGAATAGTGCAGTAATAACCTCGTGGTGACAGCAAGCATGCAAACACCTTTGTGTATAAAGGTATTATCAGTGGCACTATTTATATTCACATATTTACCAACATACATATTTCTTACCTACAAAAATGCCAACTCCCTACAAAACATACCACTTTGTAAAATAGAACTGATCATATTCAAAGTTAAGCCAGGATGACTTGGAATTGGATATAACATTCCCAAAGGAAAACTAAGATGCTGGATTATCTTAATAGCATCCACAGCTATTAACTTTCATGAATATAAACATGTTTACTTAAAATACCTCAACACAGGTGCTTATATTTCATATTAAGTAAAACCCTTTCTAGTTTAGGTTATTAACTAGGAAAAAGTTCATTTTCTTACGATGCCCTCATTCACAGACAGGGCTACTCTCAGTAGGTGACCTCAGCCCACCTTGCGGTGATGAGTGAGGTCACACACAGAGAGAGAGAGAGAGAGAGAGAGAGAGAGAGAGAAAATCGGGAACCACCAGCACCACCAGAATTCTGGTTTACAACAGAGTCACACACTGACACAGAAACCTTTAAAAAGCCTCCATCCAGATTTGAGAGGAGTGAGAAAATAGGCAGAACATAGGGCATGAGGGGCAGTGCACTATGAAGTTTTCCATTCTGGCAGCAAGTACTTCCAGGATTATTCAGTGAATGCCATGTACACTCCCTACTCTTCTCTGAAAATGGCCCTTGTGATGTTCCATGTACTTTCAGCAAGATCCCCATTATACATTACAAAACAGCCTCCTTGAAAGGTCTAGCAGAAACTATAGTGTGTTTGAGATTTTCCAGAAGCTGCAACAATTTCACAAGTGCTGGGAAAGCTTCTATAATTCACTTCTGAAATTATTACCTAACACACCACCAAATACAGAGGACTGATCCACCTTTCCAAGAGCAGTAATCTTTGCTTTTCACTAATTTCTCAGGCTCTACCAGAACCTCATAAAGTCATATATTTCCTTGAATACTGTATTGGTGTTTAACTGCAAACATGAAGTAAGCACAAACTGCAACTGTAGAATGGCAAAGCACAGTTTCTTTTCTACTGGCATTTAAAAGGACTATATGAGAGTCCAAAAGAAAAATGCATCAATGACTTGCACAGCCCACTTGCACAATTAGAGCCACTGCCAGGGCTTGGAGGACACTGGGAAGAGGGGGAATGTTGTTATTTTTTCCCCAGATACCTAACAATTCCTGGACCAGCTGTCCCAAAGATTGCTGGTTCCAGAAGAGACTGTGAAGTCCAGAAACATTTAAAATATTTTTATTATTTTGAGAAGGTAACCAGATATTTGAAGGAAGAACTTGTAAATTTTACAAATCCTTAATTATTTAATAAACACCTGGCAATAGCAAAACATTACTCTCTGTGAAGCCCAGAATTTATGTCAGAAACTACATTCCCATCATGGGACTAGGTAACAGTCTTCACTTACAAACTCAGTAGTTCATGTATAAACTGAAAAAGTACCACACAGTTCTTGCCGATTAACATCACTAAGTCCAAACTTCACCAGAGGGAAAAAAAATAGGAAGAAAGAAAAGAAAGAGAGAAAGAGGGAGGGAAGGGAGATGTACCTACAAAACTCTCACGGCAATCCCCAGCCCTCAGATGCAAGCCAGGAAAGGTTCAAGCCTTTGGGGTTCCATAGAAATAGGACCAAAAGCTAAATAAGGAATGGTCACTTCCTGAAATATGTAGGAAATTAATATAGATTAATTAAGAACAGATGCAGAAATAGATGTGTGTTTGTGTCAGACACAGGTGCCAGAGACATACCTGTAATGTTACTGCACTCTTGGCAGAGCTGGTAAGCCTTTAACATATACTGTGCAGCTTCACAGTAAAACCAAAAGGGCCTCATTCCATTCCTGTATTTCAGAGCGTCCCCCACAGTAATTACTGGAAGCTGCTGCCCCAAATAGAAGTCAAATTGTTTCTGAAGATCCAAACAAGGCTGAAGGCAGTTAATTTCTCTGATATCCCTGAATTTTTTTTCACTTTCCATTACAGAAGCCATGCTTAGACCACTTAAACTATTAAGAATCCAGAATTAACAAATTTGAATTTACAGTATTGTAATTAAGAAAATTAGAAGCCCTATATCAAAGATGCTGTAAAGACAAATACGTGAAACTAACAGAAGCATAATCAGAGAAACTTAAGGTGTAAGAGTAATACAGCAAAAATCACCTCTTTCTTCAAAAAAGTTACTTGTATAGTCAAAGCACCCATTTGGGAAAAACCTCCCCAAAATGCCTTAGCTGAGAAAAACAGTTGGCCAGTAAGGGTTTTACAGCCCATTATTGTAATTAAATTGCACTTAAACAGTATTTCTTTAGTATGAAGAAAGTTAGATTCCAAATATGTCAAACAGCTGCACTGAACAAAGTTTGAGCAAGAAAGATTATATCTGCACTTCTTACCTTACCTGCTATTTTTATGCTTTATGGAAGAGCCACATTTCCTCCTCACTCCAATGAATTGTATATGTGACAAGGAGGCAAACAACTGTAAGTCACAGCAATGTGGACTTCTACGTCCTTGCCATAATAAATGAGGAGATGCTTACAGCTTCTTCTTCTCCAGCACAACCATTCCCTTACCTCCAGGAAACCATTAAAGAACTAGAGGTGTGAACCCACTGCAGCTTTCTGCTTCATTAAGTCATATATCATTTTTACATAGGAGACATGAAGCTATAAATCATGTGAGACAGAATGAGAGCTAATTAAAGAGTCAGCTAAGCATAAAATTTTGCATTGTTGCATATCAGAGAACTCTAAAATTGGCCATGTTTTGTATCATACATTGTAAAATATTAGAAGATGTTTCCAGCAGATATGTATTTTCTCTAAGAGCTGAGCATTGCTACCTGAAAAACATCAATATTTAATTTCTTAGCAGGGAAGCCCCATGAAACCCTGACTCACTTTTTTTTTCTTTTTAATAACAGATCATTCTGCCTTGTGTTGCAATGCAGTCTTGTATACAGTCTTTAGACTTACTTAACTCTTTTTCTAATTAGAATAAACTCCTATGCTTCTGAAGACAAACATTCACAACCCAGGAAATGTCTACATGCACTAAGGCAAAGCATTAATCAGTTGTATCTAAATCTAGCCCTTAAGTGCAAACACTTCAGGCTATTTACAGAATTCCTTTACCAATATGGCAATACTAATTTGGGGGGGCGGGAGGGGGAATCTATTTCCTCATACCAGATTTCTCAGTCAATGCAATTATGTAATGAAAGACCTTCTTTGACGGGTTAGAGGTAAATCTGATGCAGAAATGTTAACTGAAATATATATCTCACAACCCAAGAGGGATTTTAAGTATGCATAACATTATTGTTTCACGTAAAGCATCCATTAGTAGGTGAGAAACTTGTTACACCAAGGCCATATAAAAACAGAGCACAAGAACGATCCTCTAACCCCAAGAGCTTTTCTCTACAAGATATTTAATTGAACAGATATATGCAGATATATGTTCAGTTCCTTCTTCACCTTCTTTTTAGAGATCTAATAATCATAGCTACTAAAGCAATTCATCAAATGCAAGGGAATGAATCTCAAAGCAATCATTACCAATATACATTGCTTAAAAAATGTACATATTCATCAGTCTCAATATGTAACTGCAAGGAATAGTCAAGTGCTTATGTAGTAGTCTTATAGTCCATTTTCCCAACTGTAGTTTCCCACTAAATACCTTAAAAAAAGGAAGAACAAATGTTTTTGTACTCTAAATTATACACAAGTTTGACAAGTCAGCTTAATTTTTAAAGAACATTCTTCTTTTTTCTATTGAATACAAAAATGCTATGTGAATTTTTTAAAACTACACTTATTTTGGCTTCACTGACTGGAAAAGGGGACCAAAAGAATTTTTATTAAAAATGAAACACCATGCACAAGGCGATTCATATTTTACTGCAGTATTCCAAGAAACCCAGTAAGTTGCTGGCCACTCTTGCAATTTGCTGCGTTAGGCTGCAATCAGGAAGTGGGGCATGGTCAAATACACAGCTAGGTCAAATACTAAGTTCAACAAGACAACACAGGGGTCAAGAAATTGGAAGAGCCAAGAAATGCAGCTGCTGAAGGAAAGATCAAAGAATAAGGCATTAAAGTTGCCTGATGGGACAACAAAGAGGCAGGTGTAGAGGATGCTCAGAAGTGACAGACCAGGCAGGGCTGCTTGCAGTCAGCCCACAGAAGCCACAGCTCACTCCCGTGCAACCTGAAAGATCCAAAGTGAATTCAAGGACATTTTTAATCTTCACAACTAATTCTGAGAAACATTTGGCAGTACTCTGATAAGTGAAGCAAGTTCTGCCTATTGCTTTATGGAAAAACATGAAATACAAATCCTATTAACAAGCATTTTAGTGAGATTCTGACAACTCTTAGGAAACCGCAATGCTGAATTTTAAAATTAACCCATTTGGAAATGCAAGCTGAAATGATCCTTTAAAATAACGTAAAATACTTCTGTGGCTCAGAGCCAGCTACTTCAACCTTATAAGAAATTTAAAAGTAAATCAGCTTTTTTCAACAAGTCATTGATGTGAGAAGAACTTGAGGGTTCTCCTAAGATGGGAGAAGCCATATAATGATAGCAACAATAAATGACAGGAGCAGATTCAAGAACACATATATACAGTAAAAATTACATAATCAGAAACATTCAAAACTTGGATTCAGTGTCACACAGAATGTGATCTCCACCTCTGTAAAAACACAAGCCGAGCAGCTCCATCATGTTAATATTACAAATGCATTTCTGTGGTAGAAGGATACAAAAGTAAATCTGCCAAGCCCCCATGCTCAGCGTGAAACATGATGTTGACTCCAAACTGCCCATGACAATTCCCACAGCTATCACAACCACATGGCAAGACAGCCCTCTGATTGACTGCATGAGGCAGGAACAGCCGTGGTGCTGCACACAGAGATTACAAACCCCACACACTCCTGCCAGCCACAGGCTCCCTGCGGCCCCTCTGTGTTGTGTCATCTGGGGTTTAACGCCAGTGTGTGCTTCCTTTTTGTTTAAAAATTCGCCAAATCAGGTTAGTATAAATCTTCTCCTCTGAACAAGAAGGAAGTTCTCCTATCCATGCTCAAGATATAGATGTTCAACTTAAAATGAAGGGAAAAAAAGTCAGATCCTCTGTTATAAAACTGCGATACAGAAACTTGAGCAATAGTCTAATTTACAGTTAAGAAAAGATTAAAATCTTCTGAGAACTAAAAATAACATATCAGAGAGGTCTATGGGGTTCCTTCAATTGCATGGTTTTTCCAGATCTTTTACACTGCAACAAGCCACCAAGTTATATGCAGAAATATTGGCTACTGCAAATTCGCTGAAAGCGGTAAAAACAAGCCTTACACCACACCTGTTTTGTCAACCTCTCACTACCCCATCCTGTTTGAGATACATAATAAATTGTAATTATGATGGGGACAATTGAGACTCAATAAATCTACCAGGTTAACATAGTTGACAATAAAACTTAGTTATGAAGTTGACAACATAATCAGATTTTGACGTTACTTCTGTCAAAATTTGTTATTACTCATCATCAATGCAAGTTTCACTGATGCTGAAGTTTGTAAAGCTCCATTGTCTGGTTTCTTAAGCTATTTTTGTAACATTGAAGAGATTGTGAGACTAACCCACATGCCAAGGAAAGACAGCAGAGTTTGCTTGCAATGTTTTCTCAAACCTTTTTGAAAGAGAAAGAAAACGTCAGTGTAGGCGGCTCTTGTCTAGCCTTTCGGGAATATCACTTGCTCCAGAGCATCTGTCACCTGCCTGCACTAGAGAAGGGGTCCCTGAGTACAGTGGACTTAGCCTTATTCAAATCTAGATCAGTCAAAGTCATAGAAACAGACAATCATTAAGGTTGGAATAGACCCTCAAGGTCATTGAGTCCAACCTTTGGCCAAACACCACTGTGACCACTAAACCATCACACTAAATCCCATGTCCAGTTGTTTTTTGAACACTTCCAAGGATGGTGACTCCACCACTTCCCTGGGCAGCCCATTCCAGCGCTTAACCACCCCTTCAGTGAAGAAATTCCTTCTGATGTCCAACCTGAACTTCTCCAGGTGCAGCTTGAGGCCCTTTCCTCTCCTCCTGTTACCTGTGAGAAGAGACCGACTCCCAGCTGGCTCTAACCTCCTATCAGGGAGTTGTAGAGAGCAATAAGGTCTCCCTTGAGTTTCCTCTTCTCCAGGCTAAAGAACCCCAGCTCCCTCAGCCACTCCCCATAGGATTTATTCTCTAAAGCTTCAGTAGTCTCAGACACTTTTAAAAGAATTACTTCCATCTTTAATATTTTACAGATTTACAGACAACATATATTCATTTTCAGCTGTTTAATCAATATATAGAATAAGGCAATAGCACCAAATATGCCCATATGTTAGAGTACTTAATATTTTCATATTATTTATGAAATTTTAATATTATTTACGGGACTAGGAGTATCCTAAGCCCATTTTAGCTGTCAAACCTGACAATAAGGTTCTGTTGCTTCTGCTGTCACCTATTTAAAAGAATGTGAAGTTCTCCAGAGCAGCATCTGACAATACCTGAGCAAGTACCAGTGAAACACAAAGCACATCAAGCCTCTAATGCTACTCCATGTAGTAGCACAAAATTTACTTCTTCAGTCATTCCACAAACTCCAGAAGCCAGGGTCTAGTTTTAACAATTTGAAAAGCATGCACTGATGAAAAATTCAAGATTTACCATGATTCCTTAGGGCAGAATAGCTTGTTTTTTAAAGAAACCCAACTAATAGGCTCTTTAAATTACAAGATCATATTTTCCCTCCCCTCACAGACTGAAGATTAATCAAGACAATCAAAGTCATAAGAACAGCTACCTCCTTAAAAAAAAAAAATGTCATTTGCTGTAGAAATTGGAAGAAAAGCAGGAGACTGCAAGAGAAAAAGATTCTCTTAATGTTAAGGGACTTAAATGCTGCAGTGCAGAATCTATCTGCAGCCTGGGTTCCACCACAGAGCTGCTACTAATGCTTGGCAAGTTGCTTAAATCATTCACTACTAGCACACGACTTTCCTGGGAGCCTGAGTGGATAACTGCAGACTCCAGTTTACAGAGGTGCTGAATGCTCCTGCTGCCGTTCAAGACAACAGTTCTGCTGCGAGCACACACTACATCGTTCCAAGGGTTGACACACCAGACCCCAGGACTCAGCCCAGGCATCTAACATTGCTCAAGACCCCTCTCTGTGCTGAAGTTTCCCCCTTAAGCCAGGAGGATGCTCTTTTATTTCTATCATGGAAGTTTTGCAAAGATTTTTTTTAATTTCTTTTACTATTGTTGAAGCACGTATTACCCATCCTGCGCACAAAGTGTGGTGAGAAAAAACCAAGTTACTCTTGATTATTTGCACATCAGCAGATCCAGCTAAGGCTGTGTAGCAATTCTTAGTTTTCAAATTCTTACCTTTGCAAGCCTTAAGCTCTCATAATGCTGTTTGAGGTTTATAACATTGGTATCCTTGATTCTCTGATTAACAAGGGACCAGGATAAGCATCAAACATGGTAGTGACTATGCACAGACCCCACAATCTACCAAATAAGCATCTGTCTGGCATAGACTGCACCTGCATTGCAGACAACAGACTGCAGAAACAGACAAGGCAGAATCTTTTTCCATAAGCTTTGATGCAAATTTATAAGGGGTTTTCTTAATCGTAACATATTAAATAATCTCATTGTAAAAGAAAGATGAAGAGCAACTAGGCATGCACATGCATTTGCAATTTCAAGTCAAAGTCACCATCCAATTATTAGCAGGTGGCCAAAGGAAGAAAGATTACGCAATTATTTTTTTCGGTCATATGCAGTCATGCAAAGAAAGAGACTAGGTACTCCTCTGCTAGCTTTTATTAGCATTTTCATTATAAAATCTCATTAGGAGGTTCCTGTATCTTCTTTGAAAGTCTTGCTGCACAGAGCAAAGTAAGAACTTTGAGGTTGTTTACTTACTATCTTACCCAAATTCGTCTTCTCTGGAATACACCTTGATAATGAGTATTTATGCTTTTTTTTTTCCTTGGCTTAGGAAAACAAGCTTCCTTTTAATGAAAATTATGACAGATACAATTGAACACTGTAAAGTGTAAACTAGATGACGTGAAAATCACATTAAACCTTTTCCCCTTCTGTTTCTATTTTGTAGCAGACTATACCAATGCTGCCTGCCACATCACTGATTCTTAAACTAATCTTTGAAATTGTATCAAATTATAATGGGACTAAGGAGACCTGATAGTGTACTATATCTAAATGGGATGTACTGAGAAGTGTCAAATTAAAACACAACAGCATGTGTTGCTAAACAAAGTCAGCTACCATATGTACAAGCACATATAAAAAGAACAACAGGACCTACAGTCATAACCAGTTATGCTATAAACTCATTAGATCTTACAAATTCAGTAAAGCTGAGAAGTGTTAAACATTCAATAGAGGACATCCTCTGCTAAGAATCAGCATTACACCAGTCACCATTAAATAACTCAGTCAGGAACTACTCAGTATGAGACCTCACTGGTTGTACAATGGCAGCAGGCTGACTGTCATGATGTAACAAAAGCCTCATAAACCATAAAAATAACATGGCACAGAAAAATAAATAACAAAACAAAGAAAACTTTCTTTTTAAAGTCACAGTAAACTTCAAGGTTCACCTCAAGATAATTTTACTTTGCTCTCCTGACCTGAATGCTATAATTTCAGTTGCTGTTCTTCAGTGCCTGTAGTAAGTAGTTAAACAGTCTTCCTTCACACACAAGACTTACCTGAGCCTTAAGGATCACTTTCCCTGCCACACAGGTGCAAGTAATGGATACTATAACAGAGCAGACTGGCTTTGAGCCTTGCGGTTTGCTTGCACGCGGAGTGTGAGACATCTCTCGATGTGAATCAGTGTGCTGTAGGAGACAAGAATTCCCTGCCCTACCATGCAGAGTGACTGGCTTAGCTGCAGGTGTGCCCCAAGTTTGCCATACTTTCAGCACTGGCACTTCTGCACCAAACAGTTTGCCAGTAGAGAGCAAAGAGTGATGCAGTACTGCCCAGTATATTTCAGAATCGCAGCATTTTACCAATACCACAATGCGGTGTCCTGTCACACAGCAAAATCAGCAGGTCTAGAAAACTGCGAACCAAGATGCATAACTATGCAGAGCCTGCATTCTGCCAGAGAAGAAAGTGCATTTCACCTATTTGTAAACTGAAACTTAATGCCATTTCTGTGTTCAACGCAAACTCTCAACATTTTAAAATTTGTGAAACATTTAGATGGCTATGTAATTGAAAAGAATTTAATATATAAAGTGAGGTAAAAAGGACTTCAGCTGTCTAAAGCAGCTGCTTGTACTAACATTTAGCTACTGCCCCCTCTTAAATTCCTTATTATAAATGTTTAATAACCAAAAAAAGTTGTTGTCAATAAATGAAGTTTTATTGAATAATTTCACGGAGAAATGAAGTCTTAACCGTGTTTTCCTAACAGGTTAACTTCCTCATATTCAAACAAACATCAATAATGTAAACAGCACAGCTCTAACATGCCTCATTGTGTATTGGCATCACCTCTCATTACAAGATCTGCCTGGTAGTTCAGCAGCAGCAAATTGTTAAGGTACCAATATTGATAAGCAAAGCACTGGGGCTGCACTGATATAGTTAGATTGGTTTACAAGGCTTCTATTTTTACAAGCCTTGGAAGCTCAGGTTGTCTAATGAATTTTTAATATGTCAATTAATATGTTTATAGAAAGCAATGTCAGCTTTAGCTAATACAGAAGAAGAATCACAGCTGCATGTAAAATGTATAATGTGTTAAGACTCTAAGCTTCACATTCGAGAAATTCAAAAGAATTATGGCAGATGATCTGAGGAGAGCAATCACTTAGAAAGGAAACAATAAAAATGTATAAGTTAATGGGCATGATTAATCACTTTTGGAAATATTAGCTCAATTTCATGAAATGTGATATATCGCAGGGCACCAGAACAAAAGGCTTTATTTGCAGCAAACAGAGTAAGACCCTCACCTCCTAGCACCAAAAGAAATGTTATACCAGAACAAATTACCAAATATTTTGTTATTTTTACCAACATACTACTGGTAGCATAAATTAAGCAATGCTTACTTAGTGATATTCAGTGCTCTCACTAAATGTAACTGTATTAGAATACTAGCTACTCTTTGGCAGCACTTTCTCCAACAACATAGAATGAAGTCAAATGACTGCACAGTGCAGATACAATTTTTGCTATAATTACCCTGCTTGCTTTGTGCACTACATAAAATCAGAAAACATATTAATTTTGTGGAAAAACACTTTTAAAAATCCTTAGGACACAAGTTTTCAAAATGTTTTAGATGTTTTGTTTTAAAAACATTGGCCTTTGGTAAATAATGAACTTCTTATTTTAAGATTATGCAAGCTCTGGGAAACTGCAGTAAAAAGAGAAATTTTATGTTTGAAAAGAACCTGTACCTTTTGCACTTGTGGGCAAAATAACAATAGAAAATAGCCCTTCAACCAACATTTGAGCTGCATCTGTAGTTAGGCAAGCAGAGTATGTGGTGAAAATCTAGTAACCTGTGCAGCCAGAGGGATGTTACAGTCACACAGGAGACTGAAGTTCCTGTAATTCTTTCAACTCTCTGTACATTCATCAGCCTGAGGATAGAATATGCAAGTGCATTCTACAGATCTGGGGAAATTTCCCCTTTGTTAACTGGGCTGTTATGACATTTAGCATCTGCCTCTACCTTCACTGCATCAGAGATAATTCAGGATCACATAAGATACAATATTCACAGTTGTTTCTTGATGGGTGACATATATTAAGTACTACAATTTTCTGAATTCAATGCAAAAGTTACAGAACCAAAATATTTATGTGCTACAAGTTGTCGTTCAAGGAATTCCAAAGGGCTCAAGGCATATTACAAAGTGAGAGCAGAATTTCAGAAAGAAAGCTGTTCAGATTGCAAAGTCATCTTTTCTTCCCATTGACTACAGATGACCTAAGTTTGCAGTGTATTTCAGTACACTAGAGAGAACCTTGCACTCCAGTTCCGTACTCTGTTACATCGCAACACAGCCTGATGAATGCTTTGAGATTTGAGACTACCACAACTGTACCTTATGCTCTTTTGGAAAATAATATGAATGCCCCATTTCATAAATTCTCAAACTTAGAGAGCAAATATTCTCAAACCACAGTCCCTTGTGATAACCTAAAGAGAAAAAACTGCAACAACTGTAAAGCAGCTGTTATGTTTTATGCAGTAATCCTCATTGCTGTTCAAAATCTTAGGACTTGCAGAGCTAATTGGCTAACAAGCCTACACTCTCCCAAAAGATTATCTTCCACAAGGCCTTTTGCTGCTTTTATACTGCCTTATCCCTGAGCAACTGTACTCAGGGAGGAAGACACCCTCTCAATTAAAACTTAACTGAGGAAATCCAAAAGATAAAAAGTAAAGATGCAGACAGTGAAGAACAGTCAGTTAAGAGAAATTGGTGCTGGTGTGAGTACGTCGATCGTTTGTGAGAGAATGTGCAGTGCAGAGGGAGCACAGGAGCGATGGACAGCTCCTGTTGGTGCAGGAAGAGGCAAGTCAGCACAGCACCATAACAGCTGCTAGTTTTTGTTAGTATTTTTAAGGTTAACCAAGCATCCTTTATATAATTCACTGGGAAAATAGAAGAACTTGGTAACTCAGTGAAAATATCCTGTAAGAGGATTGTTTCCTTTCTATTTTCTTACTGCCTTATGGATTATTAAGCCAAACGTGAAAAAAAAAGGTTTTCCGTGTGACCATTTTTGTAACTCCTGGTTTATCCTCTGCCTTGAGAGTTCACACAAGCACATTAATTCCCATCCACTGGAAAAGGTCTGAGGTACAGAAAATCCATTGGCAAGACCGAACACCAGAAAAAAGTTTGCAACAATAGAGGAATACCTTAGAAACAAAACAGCAGGAAAAACCTTGTCCCTCCCCCTAAGCAGTCTACTGACCTGGTGAATTGAAAGGAGTAGCAAGATTACTTCTTTGAAGAAGGAGAAGCACATAACCCATTCACGTCAGTCTAGCAAGTGCTCTGGACTACACAAAGAGACACAATTTTCTTGTTTTCAGAATTGCAGTAACAGGGCAGGGGGTGGCTGCATCCACTGGAGAGCACAATGCTGCCACGAGAGGCAGAAGCTTCAAAGAGCACATTCTCCCTGAATCCACCAGCCTGGGCACCTCACCAGTATCCTGCCATTGCCTCTCGTTCTGGACCTGCAGCATCACTGCTTCATCCACATCTACTACAATCACACAGACCCATCCCCAGTGGGTTTACACCACTGTTTCATATTACATTTCATTCAGATAAGAAAACATACAAGTACTTGACAGCAACAGGACTTGTTTTGCATCTCATTTTTATACTTTGTCCAAGGCATCACTAAAGCAGCAGCAGAGAATATGGGAAATAAAATTATCATCTCCCTCCTCCCATAACTAGCTGCAGTTAAACGTGTATTTTGAAGATTTATGGAAACTTCTGAGGGCTCACAGTGCCACACTTCTCTAACTTTTCCATTTACAGATTTTCCACTCAAGCTTAACAATACAGACCTAACGCCAAGCTTACAACCTTTGAAACCCACGAAGGGAGTTCCCAAGTTTGAACAGGAGTCAAAAATAAGAGAAAACAAACCTAAGCCTTCTCACATGCATGAATATTCTCACAGTTCCTCAAACAAGAATATTTCTTGCTTGCAGCCACAGAAAACGCAATCTTGCACCTACCTCTCCTTCGCATATTTTGAAACAGTGTCACCAGGACATTTTAAGCATGCTACCACCGTCCACGGGCTTGTGATGCCAAGCACTTACACTCTCCACGCGTAATTAGCTCACCAAGGATGACTCCTTCATGTGGGTTAATTCCTCCCTTGCTGAAGAAATTTAACTTTCCCGAAGTCGTCGGGATTTAAAAAACAAGAAAGCCGAGCTGTGCTCATGCAATCACTTTTTTTTTTTTTTTTAAAGTCACTCGGTATACCAGGCAAGCAGCGTTCGGTCCAGCCTCGGAGCCCGGGAACAGGAGCCCCGCACCTTTCCCACGTAACAAAAATCGTTACGCAAATCCCAGGCGCTGCCGAAGCCCCTGACCTATTTAGAGACGCGCTTTATCCTTTCTGCAAACAAATGATGCTGCGGAGACGCCGATAAACCCCCGGCACCCGCCACCCCAGCCGGGCAGGAGGACACTCCGGGGACCCCGCTACCTGCGGCTCTGCCGGCAAAGTTTGCCCGGCGGCGGCCGCGGAGCGGACAGGTTGGTCCGGGGCTCCGGCTCTGGCCGCGCCCCGTGGCCGGGCATCCCCTGCTCGCTCCGCGCCGTGACATTGAGCGAGGTCCCCGCCGGTTGCCCCGCGCCCCGGGC
>VZRN01002948.1:947421-984772 GCA_013397935.1 Dasyornis broadbenti
CGCTTGCGCCGAGGGCGGGGCGGGCCCGGCACCTGTGGCGGCGGCTGCGGCCGGGCCCGTGAGGGGGAGAGAGCGGGGAGGAGCTGGAGCCGCGGGAACGCCAGCGGGGATGCTATGGGCCTCCGCCGGCCGAGCGTGTGTGTTTGCCCCGGGCGAGCCCAGAGCCGGCCGAACGCAGTTACCTCAGTGTCACCCGGTGCCTCGCGAGCCACAGGCAGCACAGCCGCGTCCCAGAGGTGACAGCCGTCAGAAACAATCCCCAAACACCCAGCTGGAACACCACCGTGTCTCCTGCTTTCCCTACCCCTTCAGCTTCTGGTCGTCAGGCTTTGCTCCTTGTTTCCTAAATTTACACAAACCGCTAGAGGAGCCTCCCAGCCCTCTGGCTTTGCCAGCCCACCTGTGAGGGCTTCAAAACATAGCCACTGCTCCTCAGTTCTGTTTTGTAAAATGTAAAACCGTATCCTAAATATAAACATTACGCTAGAAAACATCAGGTTTTGTATTATTCTTCTTGAGGGAAGAATAATAATATTAGTGGTAAAAACATCAAAATCAATGCAAACTTAAGTATAATCATTTTTACTGCATTTTAATAATTCGAGTTAGCTTTTATAGTTGGAACACTGCTCCTGGAGAATGTGATGCAAACAGGGGAAATCCTGCAGCTTATAATTTATTATTCTTCTGCAGGCAGGAAAACAAGAACATTTAACATTGGAGAAAAACTTCTTGCTTAACTTTAATTTCAGCTTTTGGAGAAGAACAGTGAAACTTAACACTATTAAGAATTGCATCATACCTTGTTTACAGTTTTATATTCAGTAAGTTCTTTTAGCATTCAGGACAGGAAATTTTGAGAGTTTGAAGTAATCATCCCATAAAAACATGAATATAGCTGTTCTTCTGGTGTTTTACCTACCACAAACTTCTTGCTCAGAAGAAATCTGAACTCTAAAGCATACCTAAGTGTTTTTGAAAGATTTGCTGGTCTCCTACAGAGAGGAAGAGAAGCTGAAAACAGGACACACACATTTCTTTTCCCCCAGAAGTCCTGAGTTTGTCTGAATCTGTAGCAGCAGAATAGATGGCATGGTAGGAAAAATGCACTACTGAAACTGGGAACCTTGGACCAGTGGTAGAGGAATTTTGAGTGTACACAACTGCTTCAACAACAAAACAACAACAATACCTAGACAGGGTTTGGGATCAGTCAGACACTTAATTGATCAAATTAATTATCCTGAAAAGGCAGATCCATGTGTGATTGCACATTAGCAATATCCAACATTTTCATTTTTTATTATCTTTTGCCAATTTTTTAGCCCTTTTCAAGACAAACTTGCAATAAACTAGCACAATAGTTTGCAAAACACATTCAGAAATCTCAAAATATCTCTGACTTGACAAAAACTCAGCTATTTTCTCTTCATATCCAACTTTCAAGTCCTACTGTAAAGAACTAAGAACATTATATCCAGATGGTATTATTTTCCCCATGTAAGCAGCTGTTGTAGTTGGCACAGTGATGTTATTCAATCCCAAATAGAAAAGTGGTCTTCAAATAACCATGCATCATATTTGCTGTTAATATGAAAATGTGTAAGAACCCCTGTGAATATTATAACATCCTTCAGAACAAGTACATTTCTGTTCAGTAGGCTCATTATTACAAACAAAACAAAACAAAACAAAAACAGGTATTTCAGTGAATTCTAACCGTCAGCTTCCTACAGAGAGATGTAACGGCGGGTGATAATTGTATATGGTTTTGAACACTTGATGCGAAAGTATGTGTTGGGTCTGTCTTTGACTGTTCTCATCAGAAAGAGCAACATTTAATCCATAATTATAAACATTTTATGATGTATTTCACAGTTGTCTTCCAGTGTGAAACTCACCATTCTTGACTCCAGCTCCCTACCAAATCCTGTGGTCTAGGAGATTGTATAAGTGTGAAGGGTGGAAAATTTTAAATGCCCTGTGATCTGTATTACAAAAGGTGTCACATTTCACCTCTATCAAATGCTGAAAGCATACTAGAATTATGAAATTACAGAATAGTTGTAGAATATCAAAATAACTGCAAAAGTGGTGTGAGCAACAGGAAGATCATTTAACCTGGGAGATCTTATAAGGAAGTAACAGGTCTGTGAATTCAGAGGAGCCTCACAGAAAGGAGAGGCTGCTATTCTTTGCATTTCTGCTGGAAAGCTGCATAAACCAACACATAAAACCAGACAGAGGTGGCATCTATCTTATCCTAAGTAAGAATATGCAGAGTATGAAGAAGATATTCTGAGTATGAATTAGAATTGCATTTTATCACTTCAGTTTTTCCAGAACTTTAAATTTGGCTCTACCAAAACAAACTTAGATGGCTTTTCTGAAACATCTGTCACTGAGCATAGGTTTAACTCAAGTTTGTCACTGAAGGGAGTAGATCCATGCAGAATGGTGCATGCAAACAAACCTCTTAGGGCTGCCTGCAACCCAGAATCAATTCAGGATGTCCCAAGAGCTGGGAAATATTTTCTACAAAAGGGAACAGTAATATCACATCTGGGAGACATTTCATATCACTTTATGAGGAGAGGTCACCACCAGGAAGCCTCAAGCAACCCTTTCATTCGTGACTCACCCTGTAAGAGACATAGTGCCAGAAATCTAGGTAAATTTTTCTCTGTCCCCAGCAAACAAGGAAACTGCTGTGTTCTCCACACGAAGCTATTTCTTTTATATATATGAAAGGCCTACCTCTTATTTTGAGGACGTCTTCTTTTATTTGACTGTTATACCTTTTTTGAGAATTAAGGTTCAATAATGTTTTGCTATTATCCATTCCAAAAATAAGCTGCCTCTGAGCACCACAGGGCATTTGAAGTATGACTACAGAATTCTTGATTCTTTCTTTCTTTCTTTCTGGTCTATGCAAAATACGGAAACAGTATCCTAATACTCTAAATGTTGATTTGCCCTTTTGGTGATTCCATATGGCAAATAATGCAAAGAATAACAATAAGAATAAATACTTCCAAGGCACATTACACAAGCATCCCTCTGTGGAAATAAACCTAAGTGTTTCCAGTACTTCTTTTAAACTGGCTTCTCCAGTAGTAACCTATTAAATGTTAGCTTTGCTGAGAAGTGTTTCAGTAAAAGACACTTCAGAAATTGGGAGACCAGATGTAGACACAGAAACTACAGGTACAGTAATTTCAATATTTCCCCTCCATTAAGTACCAATTCTTTTTATAATGGGAGATGTTTCTAAGTGATTACCTCAACACATCTTGTTTCCCAGAGTAGTTGCCCCAGATTCTCTAAAGTCATATTGGCTTTAAGTGAATATGGGCAGCCTTCTGTGTTTTCTTTGCTCTCTACCCATTTTAAGACAGTAACAGCCTTGTCACCATGTACATGAGAAGAAGAAACTTGAGATGTGTTTGGTTTTTTCCTGAAGATACCCACTCATTTCCACGGTCTTCAAAATTAAGGCCTGATAAACAGAGTTTTAATAAAACACAGCTAAAAACCTTACTTTCATGCATGGAAAAAGTATGGTGAAGAAAGCCCCTCTGATGACTGAATTAAGATCTTCTGTGCCTGAATCCGTGTCCCAGTCCCTTATCAAATTAAGATTTTGGTATTTTCTCACAACATCCCTTCAAAAGACTTGTTAGAGTTTTTCCCACTGGCATGCAATTCCTTGTTTTTCACCTGTTTGTTGGGGGATTTTGGTTTGTTTTTTACAATAAAGGAATTCTTTAGAGTTGTTTCTAGATCAAGTATTTTTTTAAGACTTGAAACTTCATTGATTTCCTTACTCAATTTAAGATTCACATCTGTATGCATGTCTCAAGTTTTGGTTTCTCTAAGGAAATCTGACATTTTATAACCAGGTATCTTATATGCCTGTACATTTTCTAGCTTCCCCGTTACTGCCTCTGGGGAAACAATCCCAGATTTAGCAGATCTCCATCTGCCTCCTCTGTATAAACAGACAAAGCAACTACTTAGCCGACCTGCTACTTCCTAACCAATCTATCTTTATTTTTTAAGGAGGACAGTGATTTGGGTTGTTGTTCTTTTTTTACCTTGCATCTATATTTGATGGAGTTACTTGTGATGCTTTTTGAAATTTGCTATAAACTCTTTACTGCTTTTTGTTTTTCTGCACAGATTTCCAATTTCCTGGGGGTTTAAAGTATGTTTAAGTGTCCTACTTGACTTATTAATGGCACCAAGTTATCCTTTTTTTTAAACTTGTGTCTGCTAGCTTTATTTAGAATGCTCAGTATCAGATGGGGAGGGTGCCTACAAATTATCTGCATTGTTCCAAATTATTCGATAAGTTAGTTCATAAAGTGTACTCATATAAATATGTGACAACCATTCAATCTTACATAACTATGCTATTTGTACTGTGGCAGATCTGTTAATTCCCATCTATTTCCTGATTGCATGTTGAGAAAAATTACGTGGATTTAGATCATAAGCTGTTTGGCACAAGGAATTGTCTTTATTATCTACATCATGCTCAGAGAACCACATCTCTAAGTTATGGTTAGAGTTGTATATGCACTTTCATCATAAACAACAAATAGATTAACCAGAAACACATATGAATGCCCCTTCACAAATTTGTTGTCATTTATATACTCACAGTTATTTTCGAAGATATTTGTAAACATATGTTTGTTTCATACTAAGAAAAAACAATATTAAAAGCTGCAGTAAGCTATAAATAATTTGGTTTTATGAAATTACTTTTGTCTGTACTTCATTACTTTCCCAGCTATGCTAAATGTCTTTATTTTTTGCAGGATGTTCTTGATTTGAGAAACTGAAGCAGAAAAAAAGTGATCTAAAGAAAAACATATGACATCTTTCCAAGCACTAGAAAAGCTGCTAAACCCTTCCTTTCAGTCGCAATCTGTTCCAAGAATGAGAGCTCACTGGTACATCAATGTTATCCTGCCCCCTGAGAATATCAGCTTCACAGATAACATGGAGGACTATTTCTCTGTATAACTGATTTACTGTGAATGCTGGAAACACTAGAGATTTTTTTAATTTAGAGGATAAATAATTCAAACAACAGACAGGGGAAATCTTTGCAAAAGGGTGTAAGATTTTTTAAATTCTCATTTAGTTCAAAGAACAAGGTAATTCCTAAACAGGAAAGAACAAGTGTCTAAAGAAAGTACGTCAGTAACATAGGACTTAAGAAGTTGAAAACTGGCAGAGAGAACATCTGAAAACCTCCTGGTAAAGTACCTAGGTAGGCTAGCCATATGGCATGCTATTTGTTTTCACTACTTCATTTAACATAGAAACAAACTGTTCTTCAGATGAAAAACAAAACCAATTAGAATATTTCCTTTCCTCAGTGTTCCTAAACCTGAGTCCATTAAAAATCACCAGGGGTTTCCAGATAAAAACTATGCAGTATCTCTTTAAAGCAGAGGTGAAAGATCAGAGTCACCTCCTGAGTTCCCATCTGTTTTTAAAAATAATACTACCTGCACAGCATAGGAGATGAGGAACTGTGAGAAGGGTAGTACAAGGCATTTGAACAAATGCATTTGTTCTTTTGGTGTCACGGAAGAAAAGCAAGGATGCTTTTATACAGAAGATTTTTATATTGATATAAAAACAGTGCAACAAACTACAATTCCAAGAAAATATGATTTGAAAAGATCATTTTTTGGCTAAGGACAGTCTCTTCTCCAAGAGATTTGCTACTTCAAAGACAGACAAGAAGCCAAGCATATGCAGCATAATTTTGGCACTTTTCCCCTGACAGAAAACTATGAAATACAAAATCCAATATAAGTGCTAGTGGTTTAGATCACATGGGAAACTAGTCATCTTCTATCTTGGGCTGTGGATTGAAAAAGGTACCAAGGATAACCATAACCTTTTATTCTTTACAGAGCCAAAGTTTACCTTTTAAAAGTTAGTGTGGAGTAAAATAAAAAGGGTGGTGGTGGATGACAGACTTCTTTACATACAACAGCCTCAAGACCTTCTCTGAACAATGAGAATCGAAAAAAGCGTTATAAAAATGCATTGTGTCCCTGATTGCAAGTACTTGAATTAATGCTATTCAGTATGAAATCTCAATGCATCATCCAGAATTATAAAATAAATAGCTGTCCTTCTAATTAATCCCCAAGGAGAATTACCCCAGTGACAGCAAGAATAGGATTTGGCTCCAACTGCAGCTCCATCTTAAACAAGGCCAATGCAAGTTTGGCAAGACAGGTGACACTAGTTAGCTACTTCACTGAGGTGGTACAGCATGCCATAAAACTAGTCTGAAAGCAGACACATCTGTTAGGTGCTTTATGCTGGGATTGCAGCATATTTCAGTGTAGGAAGGAAGCACAAGAGCATTTACTTAAAAGGATATATGTATACACATCAGCTCTACACTGAAAGCTTGTACTAGCAATACCTTTGTTATTGGACAGTGTGTGCCATACTATCAGCTCTGAAAATTTGAAAGTGTTTGACTACAGGTTTATTGGTGTGATTCTTTCACTCCACCAGCAAAGAGACAGCATATCAAGACTTCTCTCTCATATGGAAACATTTCCTATTCCTGAGTCAAAATATAACTCAGAGAAAATACAGGGCAAAGTGCAACTGAAATAGTTACATCTATACAAAATTTGAATGGAGACCAGGTGTAAGAATATTTCAAGGACAAGCTGCAGCTGTGTTTGTTTAATTTCAGCAGAAATGTGAGAAATTGCATCAATAGGGTGGATGCCTCTTGACACACTGGATGAGTCATGAATCAGTCTACAGGCACAGAAATTGGACACCTTCAAGAGCAGGCTTGTGCCATAGGAACAGCACAGAAAGAGAAACAAAATATAAACAAGATTTAGATTATTCTGATTTCTTACTTTTCAGCAGGGTTTTATGCCTGCATACACATATTCATCTGAGCAGCAGGAAGTTACTTCTGCTTAACTGGTAAGAGGGATGGATATATTATGTGGCTATATCTTTTTTTAAATACAAAGGGATTTCATGCATAGTGTTGAGACTGAGTTGTTCTATTGGTTAAAAAATAATATTGCAATTACTGAATTGTAGTTGGCAGGTAACACAGTAAAGTAACTTTGGGAAACTTAAGACTCCTTACTCATTTTAAAGACTAATTTTCATATGCAGCTCTGTAATATATATTTTATATATTTTAAAGACCCAGAACAATGTATAATTACATAGCTGCTTATTAAACATACAACTGCACAGCCTTACAAAATTACAGCCCTAGAATTACCGTATTTGACACTAAGACCCACAACAATTTTAAAACAGTTATTCTTTCCTTAGATTGTATGGATGGCTACTGTACATTAAGATTTGAGGAGAAGAATAATAGAAATTATATCAAAACTTCATTTCTACATCTGATTTTCTCAGGGCTTATAACTCAACAGAAAAAAGTAGGGTTTTTTCCCCAGCACATTTTCATTCATTCATTTACTCGCTCATTCTGTCAAAAAAAGACAGCAATAGATACAGCTTAATTATATACTAAACAGATCAAAAGCTGCCTTCATATGATTACACAGTCCCAGAAAAAGAACAGTCACTAAAATAGTATCCTGCAAAGAAAATTGCATCTGGTGTAACCACAGAGAAGCAAATCAAACCTCATGTGCGATGTAAAAAGTGCACTACCATGAGATCTGCCTTTTCTCTCTGAGGAGGCTTAGCATGTACAGAAAAAGAGTAGCTTCAGCACTGTCAAAAGAAAGAGCAGAACGGGAAGCCCTCAGAGCTCAGAAGAGAATTGCTTCAGCTACAGTTGCAAAAAAATTCCACACTTAGTCTTATACCAGCGGGTTTGTTACCACACCAATCTAATCTCCTCAGAGAGCAAGAGTTTCTTGTGAGCAGAGGGAAGGTGGTCCCTGTGAAAGCTTTCCCATGGCTGTGGGAGACAGGGCTGAGCCACCCTTGTGGTCAGGATCTCTGCAGGGCACGCAGGCCTGAGGCGCTGCTTTCTAAACATGCCAGGCACTGTGCTTCCTCAGAACTAGCAAAAAATACATCAGGAGGTTTCTACTTCATGAAGCCTCTGCTGGCTGAAGAACAAGTTTCTCTCCTGGGTGTTTTGAGTACCAGTGGCAGGCCGTAAGGAAATACAGCAGCAGTCCCACAGATAACAATAAGGCAGAGGGATCTCTGGGGGCTGTTCAAGGTCTAGTATAGGTTTTGGAGGATGTGCAGATTTTGGTAGCAGATTTACTGTCTGTGCCAGAAGGGGGAAGGAAATTCCCCCTGAGCTCTACCATGTGCATTTGATGGAAGCTCCAAGGGGAACACTAATGAATATTCTGTACTTCACATAGATAAGAAAATGCTTCTGTGTGCACATTTATCTACACAACAACAAATGCACTTTATATATTACGGAGGTTTTATCAAAGTTAGTCTGCTCTGTAATTATGCTGAGAAATGAATTGGATGGAATTTGAATGACTTAAGGTAAATGAGCTATTAACCTACAGGCTCCTTTACCAAATGATTCATGTGCATTCAGTCTTTCCCTCTTCTCTCCAACTTCATTGTAAAAGTGAAGTGAAAGACTAAGTTGATCAAGACATCGACAGTCATGGCTAAAGCAGCATTCAGCAGAAATGAAAAACAACTTTTCATATACTAAACTATGCAGGTATATTAAAATGGTAGGGTGTTTTTTTATTTTTGGTTTTTGTTTTGGTTTTTATTAATTTTTGCACAGCATGGGCAAATAGGAAAGAATCAAAACCGTGGGTAGTCTCACTTTTTTATAACAAGAAATCCCTGCTGGAAAGAACCACAGAAACAAATGAATTAATTCTGAGATCAGAATGAGAGCAAGACTAAGTGATGCACTGCTCAGAACTACACCTACACCAAGTTCCTATCTCTCATAATTTTTAGCTCATTAGGGACAAATTTTCATATTGACAGTTTTTCCCAGTAAACACACAGGAAATCACCTCTTTCGAAAATATGTGGGAATCTGTCAACTGCATGGCAGAGAGAGGTTGTTGTGTCTCAGCAAAGGAAATGATGTATGACAAAATTATCTCCTCTGCCAGCCGTCATCCTACAAAACCGTACAACCGCCACCAATTTCCTTTGGAGCTTAAAATCTTCAAGACAGCAACTGTAGTGGGGAGATGGACTCCCCCTAAGAACCTGCATTCCTTCTTTCTTTGCAGTAAAAGGGACTCTAAACGGGCAAGAAAATAATTTACAAGAGCTCTCTACAGTTTTGTCACTCACTGCTTTCAACTCTGTGAGCAGGAGAGAGCAAGGGCTCTGCAGAACAGATCGGGAAGATGCAGCTAGCCCTGGCTGTCCAGCTCTGTGCTCCTCTGGCACAGTTGGTGTGCTTGAAAAATGTGTGTGTAACCCAAAGAGAGCGCGTTGTATGCAGTGCTGTCTACAATAAGGAAGGCTGTAGCCCAGGAGATTGTTTCCTGTGCCTGTACTGAGCTTCAGTCAGCCTCCCTGGGGGTTCCTGCATGCTCTCCTCGGGGCTGCACCAGGTGGGACCTGAGGAGGACCCTCGGCTCCAGCATCAGGCTGTTCCTGGGACATGGCCTTTCTTCCCAGCAGCAGCCTCCCTCAGCTGCAGGCCTGTCCCCTGGTCCTGCCATTGCTCAGCGGGCTGGAGGGCACAGAGAGGGGCTACTCAAGCGCTCAGGACAGAAGGCAGAGGAGAAGTGGCGGGGCTGTCCTCTGCCTTGCTCTCAAGCCTTTGTGCACGTGACATTCTCCCTGTGCTGTGTGCCAGGCACTGCATCTTGGCGTCTGGGGTAACACATGGATTAATAAATCCACAGGGAGTAATGCTGTCTTCACACTTCCTCCTGCTTTTGTCACCTGCTGTAGCAAGTCAGGGACACAGCAGCTCTGTAATGTCTACTTGTGATGGAACTAAGCAGTTCAAGGGATTAAGATAGTTTTCAATAAGTAAAATATTTTCTTTCACCGTTTTTTTTGGTCATTGTCATGAAACAAATTAAACTCAAGCTGTTCTTCAAGTAATTTCAAATGAAGCTGCTCAACCACCTGGACTCACAACATTTTTCACACCCAGTCCTTTTATCTTACTCATTTCCTCTCCCTTTAAATACATTTTTAAATGTATTTGAACTAAAATCCTTGAATTATCCTCTTGGAAAGATTTTCGTCTTTTCTCCAGCAATTTAATCCTTTAATTCAAGTAGTCAGTTGTATATCAAAGGTCTTAAGGGAAATGATTGACCTAATTTTTAGATATGTGATAGATATTCAGTAAAAAGTAAAAGTATTAACTTAAATGCAATTAAAATTATAGGAACCTACTTGGAATAATCTGATTCTTCTGGACTTTTAAAAAGCCTTTAACAAGTCCTGCACAAGAGGCTATTAAAAAAGCAGCCAGTTGTGAAGTAAGAGATGAGAGATTTGAGACATGGTGCTAGACAGCTTACAGAGACATGGTCAATATTCTGTATGGCAAAAGGTTAACAGTGAAACAGTCCCAAGCCCATGTTCTAGCATTGTAGAGTGCAGCGAGCTGTCACTCAGCTTACTTGAAACAAAACTGAACAGAAAACTAAAGAACTTGAATTAATTGAAAGCAAAAAACATTGACAGCTGAAAGTCTTTGTTGATGAAAACAGAGTAATGGACATTAGAAAAAGATCTTATGAATTATTCATACAAGTTTGCACTAGTTGCAGAAGAAAGACCAGAGCATCACTGTGGACAGCTCAGTGGCAGTCAAGAAATAAACATACAGACTGTTCCAAAGCATAAGGAAAAGCAAAAAAAAAAAAAAAAAAAAAAAAAATTAAAAAATCCCACAAACACAAAACAAAACACAAAACACAATGACATTTTGAAAATTAGTGGTATGGTCCCATCAAAAGGGATGCTGTGTTTGATGGCCTCAGAATCACAGGGAACAGTGTGAGAGAGAAAGTAGAGGCAATAAATATGATTATAGGCTGTGAAGGCTTTTCTTCTGAAGCGAAATTCTAAAGAAGTGTTTACAAAAGAGATGAATAGAAAAGCACTTAGCCCTAAACATGGGCAATAATGAATATTATATGGAAGAGAAAATGAGCACTTCTATCTTTTAACAGGAGAAACATTCAATGAAAATGAAAACAATATATTTAAAACATATTACAGCCTTTTTTTCTTTCTGACAATTCCACAAGAATAGTCTACAAGATTTATGGCATCTTCTTCTGAAACACTGATTGATGAGGAACTAAATATTTCACACGTAATTTGGAACAATCAGGGGGAGCAGAAAGCTTATTAAGAAAATAAGAGGGGCCTCCAGAGATATGAGGTTCCCTCTTCCCCCTTTAAATTATTATTGTAAAAAGAGATTATAATGGTGTTCCTTGAAAAAGGAGAGACTGGACTTATTACGAAGAAGGAATGACTAAGTTAAAGCCAACAGTAGGGTTAAAGTGCAAATTAAAGCTGTCATTCAAAATGAGAATTTCACAGACTGATGACAACTGACCTGCAACCAACCTTGAAGCTCACTCGCCCTCGACTAATACTTGATATACAGATCATAAAAACAATGAGTCTTCATGCTATAGTTTTTTCATAAACTACAGTGAAACTGCAATTAAGACAATAAAGCCTTCCTATAAATACTGTGAAACAAAGAAAGTTTTTGATTATATATGCAACCAAAATGAGGCAGACCTCAGTCTAGGGCAGAAATCCTGTGCACTAAATCCAGCCATTGCTCTTTACCACGGTGGTAATCACAGGCACACAGACCACAGGATGCTCCACCCATTCTCCTGGCATCCTGAGGCAGAGCCTCATCTCGCCATGTATAATGTTCTAGCGAAGCTTCAGCTTCAATTAGTCCTGGAAAGGAAAGGAGAATTGCATGTGTATAAAACCTCAGACTGTGACACCAAAATACACATTTAGCAATGCTGGTATTTGTAATCCCACCTTTTGAAGTGCCTGTCATGAAGCACTATCAAAACCCAGACATTTTTCTTCTTTGGTGGCATTATATTACACCACGTATCTGCACAGAACCTTGGTTAATTTACCACACACCACTTTTTCTCCCAGCCAGATTTCACATCATCAAAATTATGAATATTTTATACTGTTAACAGGAGGGTATAGAGGAAAAAGAGTGTTTGTGAGCTATTCAGATAGCATGGTGATAAAGCTCATTACAGAGTAAAAATAGCTGAAATTTATTCCCATGAACTATATTAATTCACAAATACAAGTAATTTTAAACTCTTGCGTAACAAGAGAATGAAAATAGAAGACTGCATGCAAGTGTGTGTGCTTATACGTATGAGGAAAACTGAAATACACTTCTCCAGCACATCTGCACCTTTGTAAACAGAGAGCTAAAAATGAAGTGGGAGGAAAGAACTTTGCAAAATCAAACAAACAAACCAACTCTGCATGCATGTGGATGAACGTAGCCAGAGGTTCCTTCCACAAAGGGCATGTCCTTCCCTGGCATGGCCATAGCAAGGAGCCCATCCTCAGTTTCTCATTACTTAGTTTCTCATTACCTTAGTTTCTCATTATGCACATCCTTATATGTGCATAATCATAAAATGCACATAATCTGCAGAAAAATATGGGCTGCAAAGCACTTGTGGATGACATCTCAAATAATTCCTGGTTCAAAAAAGTACGGTGATCAAAACAGCCTGATGCACCGTCTCTCTTCTACAGAGGTATAACAAGGTTTTTTCTGTGCAGAGAAGAGAGGATAGGAAGGAACAGAGTTGCAAAGGGGATTTTTTTTTTCCCCAAATGTGTATTTTCAGTTTCTCATTTCAATCACTGATCAAGTAAGTCACTTGGCTTCATTTTTTTCTTAAGCACTTTTGTGTCCCATTTCTGGTGACTCATAATGAAACGTATGGCAGAAGAAGGGACCCTGTGAATCTAATCAAAGGACCAGAGCCTACGGAACGGACATCCAACCTCACGGCCTGAACAAAGGAAGCACATTCATTAAAAGTGTGCATTCCATGCCAGGTAGTCATCACTTAAGTCTTCCTTCCTCATGGGAGGCCACAGAGGCTGTCTGCACCCCCAGCATAATACAGTCTAATACACCAACTTTTCAACTGCCTATTCCAACGCACAAACTAACAGAACTTTCTGTCCACCATAAATGTCCCCTGAGACTGAAGTCTGAACACAGGTTAAGAGGCAGACAAGACCTCGAGAAGACCACCTGAACCCTATAAGTTACTTAAGCCTGCTTCTCAAGGTGTATATATAGACACCAGAACTGTGGCAGGAAATGCCATTTTTAAAGGGGAATAGAAAGACGAGACCATCTTTTCTTTTGGGAGGGGCACCTGGGAGATGGGAAAGGGAGGACAGTTTGAGAGAGATCTGTTGGCATGCATTTCTGTGAAGAAGTGTGTTTAAAGCTCCTAGCAGTTAGGGGTGGTGGTGTGAGAGGAAAGAGGGCATACTCATTAGGACTGAAACAACAAAATACAAGATTGCTGTCCGCTACCTGTCAGTGGAATCTTTCTTCCTTCAGCACTGCTGGACTACATTATTTTTCCAGGGGAGCTTCCAAGTTGACTATTTGAGCACTTGTCATTGTGTCTCTAATTTATCAAATGAAAAACTGGGACACTCCACAATTTCACATAAAGACATTCACTTATAACTGAAAACCAGGAAGAAGATGAAGGAGGAAAGGTGGAAAGTAATTGCAAAAGCTAACTTTGGTGTAATGAAGTTATTCCCTCTGGGCTGTCTTTATAGCCAAGAGGGGCTCTTTCAGTTCAGTGTATGCTGAGGGGTTTTTTTTTGCTTGTCACCTCTCATCTGCCACAGCAGCCACTGTGAACTCTCAATGTGCAGAAACAGCTGACCAGACTTACTGCTTATCTTGCTTGAAACATCGGCAGGGCAACAATCACCAAAATGCACATCAGCATAACAGCCCAGCTCTGCACCTGTGCAGTGCTGGGGGGATGGCAGGGACAGTAAGGTGCATCTCTCCTCTAATAGTCCTGCCCAGGTGTAAGTGCTGGATAAACTGGCTGAGCAGTGCACACCCCTCTCCAAGAGCATCTGCACGAGCCTTTATGGTCAAAAGACTCAGGCTGATTGTGTAGCAAGAAAATACCAATTCTTGGCATTCCCTACTAGCACACAGAGAACAATGGGATCCAGTTCTCTGCTGGATGTTGACCCCTCTTTTACTTTTTCTGCTATTACTTAATACCACTGTGGCTCCTCTGAGGGCACATTGGCAGACACGAGACCTCTTTATCCAAATTCAGAAACCTGTAAAATTCTACTGATGCTTCTTCCTAACAAAGGCAGTGCAAAAGAAAGGCAATCAGAAGAAATGTTAACAAATATAAGACTGATTAACCCCATTAAATTTGCAATTGTCTTGTAACTCACTATTCCGAGGTAAGGAGAAAGCAAGCAGCATGCTGTGCACTTGTTCTTTACTGTAGGTGTGAACGCACACTGTTCCTTCAGCCAAATTATCCTTTAAAGATTATTTTTTGATGCATTATGCAAGTGATATATAGTAAATTTTTGATGTGTTTGTGGCATTGTACTTGTCTAAATGGCTAACATTGCATGTGACAAAGAATGAAGTTCAAAAGGCCAGGGAAAAAAATGAAAAAAGCTCTAAGTAAAGCAGGAGAAAATGAAGAAAAGCCTAATGAGAGTAATAGTACTGAGCAAAACAAATACAGGCAGTACAGTAGCAGCAGCTGTGACTATATCAAACATCTTACTCCTCTCCCTTTCAAATCAATGAGTATTTCTTCAATTAGCTTAAGTATTATTCCAGGGAAAAAAAATGGTGCTTAAAATTTCCAGCCTTTATGGCACGGAGTGACCTTATCCATGGGGACTTGAAAATATAAGGAAATCTTCTTCAAGTTATACCAAATTTTAGGTAAGGTGGGAAGAAAGGAATTTTTACACAGCTTTTTATGATACAAAAACCCAGAATGTGAAATTTCACAAGAGATTTCACAGCTGCGGCTGAGGCATAAAGTGCCTCCAAAAGCAATAGGTAAGCCATTGGAAAAAAGCAAAGGGATCCCCAGTTTTCAAAGCAGAGTGCACATTTTGGTCAAGTAATTACGGAGCAATACCAGTCACCAAGCAAAAACCAATTAGCATTGCACCCACACAGCTGTGACAGCAGCCCCTGTAAGAACAGCTCTGACCTCACTCCTTACCTGTCACAGGCATCCTGACACCGGAAACAAATTCTCTCATGGAGCTTTGCATCCTCTTACACACCCTTGCTCTTTCCCTCACCATCTTAAGGAATGTTGCACCTTATTTTCTCCCTCAGGAAAGATTTTGGTGCCCCCTTTATTTCACAAAATAATGGAAAAAAACCCAGTCAAAATGGACATAGCTTGAACAGTCAAGTCGTGGCATTAATTTTCTTAATGGGCTTGTCTGTTTGATGGGCTAACAAACCATTTTCTCCAACAACACAAAGGTTTTAAGCTGCACCCTCTCTCCATTTTTTTTGAAGTTAAAGGAAAATGCTTGATGACATTGATGAGCGGACAAGATCCCTAACTAGTCTCAGCCAAATTACAGACTTGAGGAAAACCTAAAAAATAGCAAAACATCTCCGAACTGACCTAAAGTTTTTCCAGTTTATAAAGTTATATTTTGCTCCTGTTATTTTTAACCTACAATTCATGTTTTATATATTTTTAAATAAAAATACCCCCTTATAGTCTGCATTGTCAAAATATTTTTTTAAGAAATACTGAAATCACAAATTTAAAACAGCTTTAAAAATATACTAAATCTAACTGAAAATAAATTGAAGGACAGGTCTCCCTACTCTCTGTTATGTTATTCAAGTAACTGGAATAAATTCTCTGCTCACATAATAACAAACTCCTGCTTTTTTAGATGCTCTGAGAAAATTAGCCTTATACTTTCCTCAGCAGTGAAAGATAATTCAAAGTAGTTTAAGAATGATGACTGAAGATAAGCAACTGTTTTGTTTTATATTCATAAAACTGTACCAATGTAATGGCAGGTAGGCACTTAAATTGCTTCTAGATCTTAAAGAACCCACCCCAGCTCATGTATTTTTTGAGTCTTACATGTATTAAGCTATTTTAGAGTACACCCTGCACTCAAAAGTTAAGAAGAGTTATGTTACTGGAGCCTCAAGGAAATTAGAGAACACCACGCTCCTCGGTTAAAATAATGTGCCACTGACATCCAGTTAGTACTAACAGTAATACTCAAAATTGAATTTGATTTTCAGTATGTATGTGATGTGACTATAAAATTCATTTAACATAACACAAGCAGAAAAACATTTTTGTAGTCAGGCTCCCATTCCTATGCAGAACTGAGGATATGAATTATCTATCTACAATTTGAAGACTTCAATGTTGCTTAAACAGCAACTAAAACTGCTTTAGAAAGCATCATCTGTTAGAGACAATTTTAAAGTATTTTAAACAGAAAGAGTTTTTGTCCCAAAACTTATCTGCTTTCATACTGTGAGGTTGTATTTTGATGATTTATGTAACAATGTGGCCTAAACAGTGGCAGTCTTTTTTTTCTCCCCTAAAAAACATGCTTTAGACTTGAGTATATGAAGAGCCACACTTGGAGACCTCACTCCAAATATAGTTACAGAGCAGAATTACAGTTCTTACCAATACCACAAATGCTTCAGTCAAGATTTATTCCTACACCAACACGAATTCGCTGGGTGCGTCAGCAGCTCATCTCTCTAACACCTCACGCCACCACTGTGAGCAAATTCAGGAACTCGGCCAGGGACTCCAAGCAAAAGGGATGCAGCCTCTCTTGCTGTATCTCTGGACATGGATATTACAACCACATTGGAAAGTTAAATTTTAAGCATGCAATATCAGAGGTCATCACAAATTCCTCCCCAAAAATCTCTGGTTCACAACACCTCAGACTCAGCCTGGGAGTCTGGAAGATTCCTCTATCAGTCCTCCCTTCAAGCCAAGGCCAAGGTGTTTCAACCTTGCTTTTTAAGTATCATGGATTAACAACTGAACAAAACAGTGAAAATCACACGCCCTCCATTTCGTGAAGTCTTTCAGTCAAAACTGCTGTTCAAATCACGACCTAGAGCTCCAGCATTAACTACAGATGAGATGCACGAGTTACTCCTTTACTGTGCAGGATCTATAATCAGCTGTTACTGCTGAGGAAAGCAAGCCCAGATCATTGTGTGTCACGAGCTCTACAGCAATTGAGAGCTGACTGATGCCTGATGGCTTTTTGTCTTTTCTTTTTATACCTTTTTTAAACCCTTTTATACCTTTTAATACATTTTATACCTTTTCCCTGTACTCTTTACACACACATTCGTTGTACCTTAGGCCCACATGCCTATAATTCTTGTAGTCTGATATTTAGCTTTGGGGGTCCTGCAAAAGCAGGAAGACGAAACATTCACAGCAGAAGGTCTATACAATCTCAGAACTACAGGCTCCAGCCTTGGATAGCGTATCTCTCTCTGGAACATATTTTGTAAACTGGACTGTAATCTCATTGGGGGGGGTAATTAGGGGGACAGTTACTTCATCTATTAAGTTTCTTATTGGGGGATTTTAGATAGATATGCTAATTTGTGAGGTCCATAAAAATTGTATACACGTTATACAGGGGGTGCTTGGGGGCTTTTGCCATGTTTCCACCTTTGACAAGTCAGGCACCTAGGATCCTACAAAAACCAAGGTAAATACCCTTTTTCCCTTTAATGCTGTGTCTGCCTTGTATTTTTACCAGCCAAGAAGGCAACACGACCACCCCAAAACTCTTATGGCACTGTGCATCTCCTGGAATACCCTCATTTTGAATCCTACGTAGTATTTTGTCTTCTTTCCCTTGTAAAAAAAAAAAAAACAGTAAAATAAATACAGGGCAGGAGGACAAACCTATAGAGCAGACCCATATAAGGTGAGATTGCAGGTGAATTTTAACTTCTGGAAAAGAAATGGCAAATACATACAAGATGGCAAGCAGGAAACAATTACACAGTTACTCAGAAAACACATCACTAAGTAGCAAATCAAAGTAATCAGGCAGAGGCTATAAAAGAAGCATGCTTTTACAGATACTCTATAGTAAAACACGGGAACTGCTGGCATAGGATGCTGCAGAATGAATGCTATGTGTTTTCACATTTTAATGTATTTCCATTTATTAAGGATGTCATTAATAAACTTGAAAACTTGACCAGAATATCTCAAACGTTATGGGTTAATAAAATATATGCTATTAAACCCACAACATATTTTTTTAAGTATTACTCTAGATAAATTAAATAAGCCTGTGCAATTAAACCATTACAAACTACAGATTATTTTCAAAAATGTGCATAGAGAGCTATCAAAGCATAAGAATTAGAATTCTTTTTAAAAAACATTCTTTCAAATTAAGTTTTTGTGGATTTAACACACTGCCAAAATACACAAATCATTTTGAAAATGAGACGCGTGTTGGGCAAAAACCCAACAGCTTAAACATATACCACATGATGCCACTGAATTATTTTTAGGTGTGTGCATTAACAAGATGGAAATCTTGCTTTTTTCTGCAATATGAATTTATTTTCTATGAAAATGTTTTTGACTGGAAACATTTTATTACGTGAAAGGTTGCAGAAATAAATTCTGTCAAATACAGAAAAAAAATAGATTTTTTTTTCTTAGAAAAATGCTGTGACAAGATTTAGGCAAAATTGATCTATTTCCTTAGGAATGGTTCTACTTTCTGTTATAAAAACAGCTCAAAGGTATTTCTTATGCTTTATACAAGAAATATGATTTACACATGAAATGTGAAAGTTCTCTTATGTCCAGAAATTGTGTTCATTTTACAAATGAAAAAAAAGTTGTCATACAGCATCAACAACTGCATAATCTGCAACTACCACCTCTTTCCTGCTGACCGTGCCCCCACTATGTCCTATTTCATCCCAGAAGACTTTGCAAATTTTCCTGTTACTTACTGTTGAGAATTAGTCTTAACCAGATGATTTTGATTCATTTCTCATGAAATCAAGATTGAGAAGGTTGTTCCATATGACTCCAGATAAAACCATTTTATATTATAAACTGCTGCAGCAACTGAGGGGTGGTTTTTTTAAACTCTGCTTCCAATAAACTTGAGCACGTCAAAACATGTAAAAGATTTGGAAACATCTCTTGTTTTGCTTTCTTAATCTTTATATTCTGAAAAAGAGGTTCCTTAAACATTTCTGTTGTAGGGATAGATTTGAAGACACTGACTTGGAAATCAAAGTCACAGCAGAAAAAATAAAAACGAAACCAACCCTTTTTCCAAAAAGATCCCAAGTGTAACTAGCTCAGGATGTCACAATATTAAAAAACATTGTGAAAAGTAACAGAACAAGCTGACACACTTTCACATATGACATTTAAAACAGCAACATTGTGTTTTCAATTTTTAAATCTTGAAGAAAAAAAATCAGCTGAGTATTTCCTGAAGATTTTGGTGAAACGGCTTTCATGTTTGTTGAAAGAACATGCAGATATAGAATGCCTGCTTGAAAATTTTATGGTTTTCTTATACGTAACATTCACACTGTAATCTGAAATTTGTACATTTATCACCCCGGCCTCGGCATCTGGCTTTCAAGTAACAAGCAAAGTTAATAACCAACGTTTTTGCAAAGTTACAATTACAAATACTGGAAACTAAGTGACAAAACACCCATTTTGCTGGTATCTTAATGTTTTATTCACAAAATAAAGAGCTTTGTCTTTTCCAAACAAAGAACATAACAGAAAAGACTCAATGATACAGTTATAAAAAAGTGGTACTGAAAATTTGAAAAAGTCTGGTAAAATTTACAAATGCAAACTGTCACTTTGTACAAAACTTTTTTTTTTTTTAAAGAAACTTCAGTAATAGAAATTAAAATCCAGTTTTAACAGCTCAGAAGTGCACCTTGATTTCAAATGGTGGCTGGGCTTTATTTCCGCCTGTGTGGGGAATTCTCCCTTCGCCTGTCGTCGTTCTTGCGGGATTCCCTGTGCTGGTCGGGATAGCGGCTGTGCCTCTCCCGGTGCTTCTCCGAACCATTCCTGGAGCGCTCTTCCCGTTCCTCCTCCCTTGGACTGCAATGGCCACGGTCCCTCTCTCGGGATTTCGATCTCTCTCTTTTCCTACTACGATGTCCATCGTCTTTGCTCCAATGTCTGTAATTTTCATCATCAGATACAGAAACTCTTCTTTCTGCTTTCTTCAGTTTTGAATTACTGTGTTTATTTTCTTCCTTGCTTCTTTCATGGTTCCTATCCTTCCCACTATGGTAACCGTCTCTGCCGTTGGACTCCTCTCTGTGATGATATTTTGATACATCATCTCTCCTGTGTGATTCTCTTACATGTCGGTGATTTTTTTCCGATTTGCTCTCAGTATCACTTCTTTCCTCTTGCTGCCTCCTTCCTATTTTCTTTTCATGCGATTTTCTTCTCTTTTCTTGTTTTTTCCTGGAAACTTTAGCAGATTCTCTATCTTTCTTTTGCGTTCTCCTTCTTTTGGCTTTAGAAACATCTGAAATTATAACAAATTATGGAACTAAGGTTGCATTTTAATTTAGTATGTTAAACTTATTAAACTACAGAAAAAGTTCTAGAGAGGTTTTTTTTTTTTTGGTCAGAAAGCATTTGTGCACATGTATCTGGACAAAGGCTCCAAAATAATGAACTCCTGATTTTTATCCCTCTGCTATCTGCAAGTGATGCCTGTCTTTTGAAAACCTCTACCTGTCATCACTCTCTTGCTAACTTGTATGAAAGGACCAGGCATCAACTGGAAAGTTATACATCAAAGCACTCTCACAAATAATCTTATTTTTTGAGGAAAATGACCTTTCATAGATTGAGACTATCTAGTCTCAATCCTTTACTTTTCCTGGAAAAGCTTATCAGTCAATGGAGATGAAAAACAGCAGATGAGGAAAAATCTCCAACACTATCCCACGAGGAAAGAGAGGTAGGATGAAATGTCTTGATCAATGTAACAATGCCCTTCACTCTCATTTTTCAGGAGATACAGTGACAGCTTTGTCAACAAGATTAAAACTGACTTCTATATTTCTAAATACACAGTAGTCTCATTTCAGTGGAACAGGCCTTACCCTTCCTGTTTGCTCTTTATCAGGGTCCTTTAGATCCCACTCGACAGTATTTAGCACTAACAGCCATTTAGAATGACCATTAATTCCTCTAAGTGTATGAACAACAGAATCACATCAGCTGCTTCTCATCACCTTTTGAAAATATCACAGCCATAAGCTAATTTATTAGTACACGCATTATCTGAATTGTTGTCTGGTCTCGTGTCTGAACTAAGGCTTGCTGACATTTTGTTAAAATGCAATGATGGATCAATTCAGATACATTTTAATTCATTAAGTTTTTTAAGCAGCGTTTTCCATACTATTTTACATCCACCAGAATGCAGGAAAAGACCTGAGAAAGCAAACAGAAAACAACCAACTGCTTTGATGGCAGATAAATTTTATCCTCTGCTGGACCTGTTTTGTTTAGAACTACCTCCCCAGGGCAGTGTTGAGCTGAGCAAGCTGATGATTTCCAAGCATAAACACACAGTACGACAATAATCTCTAGTTTAGCTCAATTTCTAATCAGCAGGTTTTCTATTTTTCTTTTATACACTGCACCATTAAAATACTGAAATACTTCAGCACATTCTTCTGAAAAATGCCTTTTAACTCTTCCAAGTTACTGTACAGATTTAAAAAGCTGCAAACACAGGAAGACTTGGAGTTATAACCAGTAATGGACCTCAACTAAGTTTACCATTAACGAATACTGTTATCTCCAGTTAAGAGTTTTGACCACTGTAATTATGTACATAAGAACCTGCAAAGTGAAACCAGGTTGCAAAGGTATCAAGATGTAAATTTTAATGAATGTGCTCCTCAATGCAGAAAAGGCAAGTAGTAAATGAGAAAGTCCTAAACTTTGAAAAAATCCTATGTTTCTGCTCGCAGATTGCAGACTTGGTTTGTCACTAAGGAGTGACCCCTCTGGTTCCTATCAAGGAGCTCAGCAGAGCTGCAGCTGTCCCTGCAGGACCATCTGGCTCTGTGCTGAACCAGTGCCTTCTCTGACCCTGTTTGACTGTGCCCTCCTCTCGTGCTGTCGTCACTAATGCTGTTAGCGATGTCACAAAGCTCCCACTTTGGGCAGGAGATTGTGGGGGAGAACAGAACTGCGTTTCCAAAGCAGGAGCAGTTCACACTGCTTGTATTTTATTAATCATTTTCATTTCAAAGACATGTAATAAATCAAATTAGCTTTGAATCAGCAAACTTCTGTACTACGGGAAGTCATGCTGTGCTATCATCTGCTCCTGCTATATATATTGGGGGAGACTGCACACACTAACTCCTAATAGCAACTACTTTAAAGATTAAGCAATGTTTATGACAGTTCATGTCAAATAGAAGGCTCTACATTGTCATGAAGGGGTAAGATACTAAACACTAATTAACATGCATAAAAATACAAAGTAAGTTGTCAGCAAAAGCTAATTCTTCCTTGGAAATTTCTCTATAGACAAGAACCTTCACGATATCACCACACAAACATTTCCTGAAGCAGAGGAATTAGAAATAGGGACTTGAAGAACAATATTTCAATACACTGTTAGAAATGAAGAAAGTGATTTCTGACTCACGAAGAAGCATATTTCCAAGGAAAGACACAAAGAGTATCAAGCTCGCTCAAGCCAAGAAAAAAGTGTTAGACATGAGTCTCTACACCTCATCAGTAAACAGAGATAATTGGGAATAACTGTAATCCCTCAATCCTCCAATAAACTGAAGTCATAGTAGTGTGCAACAGGTGTCAGCTGTGTAAAAAATATAATCTACAAACCAATGTTGCACAGATATTTAAGTTTCTAAAAATGGAACTCAGTTTTTCTAAATTAAAAAATAAATTTCCATGAGCAATATTTAATATTTTAAAACTTTTGGTTAAAAAAAAGATTCGTTTTTAAAACAGAGAAATTACCACTGTCTATAGCCAGATTTTCCTCAAAGCAAGTATACACAGAAACAGTAATAAACATATGTAGAGAAATAAGGAAAAGAGAAGTAAATAGTTATACTGCTCATGTTTAAGTACCTGAGTCACTGCTGCTGTCACTGCTAGATGAGGAATCACTGCTGCTGGATGACTCTGAGCTACTACTGCTGCTGTCAGAATCAGAATCTGAGGAAGAGTCTGTGTCTGAAGATGAAGAGGAATCTGATGACTCAACATTTTGCTTCTGTGTCATAATCAACTTTGGAGCATTTTTAAGATGTTCCCGTAATTCATCCCTAATTAGAAAAAAAAAAATAGTCAATTTTATTTTTTTGTTTGAGGGGAGAGGAAAGATGAATAAAGTAACTATCAAATCAGAAAAGTGTTCCTCACGTTAGTCCTCCAAGGCCAATAGACGTGAAGAAATTGATGGCAAAGCGAGTGTTTCTTGGATTATCCCGAGGCAATAATCCTTCAAAGAAAGGCTGCAGTGTCCTGATGGAAGAAAACATCTAAATTAAACACCATGCCAGCTCAGCACTCTCACTGACAAAAAGAAACTGAAAAAGAAACTCTATGGATCTCTACAGGAAAGCAAAAGTTTTCTCTTCATGCATTTTTCAATAATTTCGTTTTGTACCTGTGATGCATCTAATCAAACACTATTTAAAAACTTGCTCTTTCATGAAAACACAAACTTCACACACAGGAGAGCTGCAAAAATCCTGACAGATAATGACAAGAGAAACCCCAACTTTGTGAAGCCCTGAAGTGACTTGTGAAACTGCAGTAGCCTGTGATAGCAAAAGGTAACAGGTGTTGACCAAGAAGTTCAAAGACATAGGTATCCATGATGAAATGCCATCATACAGGGCCTTAGGGATAGTTTCAAATTTAAGTTTACATGAGCTAAAGCATCTACCACATTCTTCATCATACATAGAAGAAATCCCAACTTAGAGGAAATAGCTCAAGCAACTGCAAGTAACACTGCCAGAATGCAATGCATTAAATCCTATATAGATCTAAAAGAATGTTATTTACACTACATTTAAGGAAAAGCAGCTAATCCTAGAAAAACTGTTACTAATAGTTGCGTGTTTTTTCCAAGTTTTGTCAGGAAGAGAAGCCATAGTAACATTTATTATGCAGCCATATAGCTGACAATATATAAAAATAAATTCGCACTTGGAAAATTCTTACCAAAGCTGAGTGTCATGGGGGCTGGACGGGGATACATCTTGCAAACAGTCATGCACATATTGAACCCAAAATGACAGAAATGCATCCAGCTTTAAAAGTTACTCTTTGCAATGACTAAATCTATACGTTAACTTATTCCTGAAGTACTGCAGCTACAGAAGGGCAGTCTTACTTGAACACAGATTTCTTATCTGTACTTTTTCAGATAAAGAACCTAATTAAATTTCCAGTTTTGAAAATAAAATTTCAACTTACTCATCTTTTAATCTTGCATTTAAATTAGGAAGTCCCATATATTCACTGAGTTCCTGAAAGAATATTTTGACAAAAATTCTGCTGGAGGATGTGGTAGTTTCTTCACTCAGTATTATACATTCAAGGACCTGAAAATATTCAGAAATACATAAACTTTTACGTTTAAACGTACATTCATTTCTTTATCTTAAAAACTTTTGTCCTTCTGAAATAACTAATAAAGACAGATTTTTTTTCCCCAAAGTTAATAATTTCTAGTCAAGACTGTCTTCCTCAAAAATTCTTTTCTACCACTTGGGAGCAGCTGCTGATCATATTTACGCTAGTAAGTCTTTAAGGATTTTTTTATCTAGGAAAGCTCCACAAGACAAAGTCAGGTGTGCAAACTTCTGATAAGTTAAAAGAGTTGGGACTTAAATACCAAAAAGGTAAAATATTTGGATTGACACGTATATGCTTGAAGAATGGTAATTAGACTGGGCTATGAAACAAGAATAAAACAATATAAAAGGAGAAGTTACTTTGATATTTTTATCTTAATTTTTAATGTTATAATAGTATCTCTCAGAATGCAAGATTGCTTTTATTAGAGGCATTTAAATAATAAAATTGCAGTTTTTTAACTGTCTTATAATTCAATAGAACTTCTAATTTATCAACATTTAGAAGTTCAAAACTTTCCTAAAAGAAGTACATTTTAATCAACAAATTCCAGCTGAACTCCACAAAATAACAGCTTAAATCAACTAATGAAAAATGGGGAGAGAGGATGATGATGATAATGATGTGCAAGAGGGAGAAAGAAGAGATAGAGCAAATCAGATTTGTTCACCAGGATCTGAGAAGTTACTTAACATAATCCAGTTTGCTACAAGACATTACAGACTGTAGAATAAATGCTAGAATTAATGTATTATATATTATTGCAGAGTACTAGAGATGAACTGTTGAATAAGAAATCGAGGACAATGGCTTTTTGTTTTAACTTACACTCCAGGGAATTGAATCAGTGTACAGGAGATGAGCAAACATCTTGGCCACATTTCTCAGTTTGTTCGTTTCCAAACGATGGATGGTATCATACTGTTCCTTGAAAATGGCTTCAAAGGATTCCATGTATTCTTTCTTTAACATGCAGAAACGCTGAGACAACACAGCACAATTTAAACAACCAGTTTAAACAAAATACTAAACATACAAATAACCAAATGGTGTAAATATTTACTGCAAGACTTCCTTTTAAAATAACCCTTGGAGGAAGAACAAACACTCAAATGGACATATTTTAGAGCTTTAAGCAGTTTGTCAGGACAAGAAACTCATTTGCATTGCCAAGCAGTAATCATCAATTCTGAACTACAGCAAATTATCCAGCAATTTGCTTTATTTCTATATATCCAGTATTTTCACCTGACACAACCCCGTTTTTTTCAGGACATCATTGAACGACTATTTCAGTTTAGAGGGGCAGCAGGAAACACAGAGGTAAGACATTTTGGACATGAACATTTTCAAGAATATGGAAATCAACATTTACATTCATCTGAGCATGCAGATTCATATGATCAGTGCTTTGTAACTAACTGTCAGCAAAAGGATTTCCTGAAATAATGGATGAAAAATACAAATGAGAAGAAAACACTCCCTTTCAGCATAACTTGGTCCCTTGAGAAGACAAGTATTTAATCTTATCTCTTCAGACATGTCAATATTATTGATTGGGAAACCTTAAGTTAGAAATAACTGCAGCTAAATTAGCAGTTAGTTACACAAAAACAGAGAGCTAGCTGTTTATTGAAAAGCAAACAACACGCCCACAACCCCAGGGCACTAAGTATTCAATCTTGTGCTCTAAATTGAACTTACTAAGCAGCTTTGAACAAGGTGGTAAATGACACAAGTCTCCAAGATTACTCTTCAGCACTGTAAAAAGGCTATTTTCTGGTAATAATACTCATAATACTTTTACGCCTTTTTAGTACCATTTCTTTGCCACTGATTTATTATTCTACCATAATGAGAAAACAGGGAGGCAAAATAAGCAGCAATATAGAGGAAAAGTGAGTTGTCTCATTCTGCATTCACTGTGCTTTTTACAATCAAAGTGCTAATTCAATCCACTAAAACAATCAACTAACATAAGCAGTTTCAGAATGATAAAAAGACTATTAGTTTTATTTACCCATTAAAACTTCAGTTTGACACACAAAAAATAGCGTAAACCAATGAAATTTTCTATCGTAAAGTGCAAAATCTGAAAACAGAACTCACCCCTGCCAGCAACCCAAAGAATTTCTCGTACGTTCTTTGCTGAGCACAGCAGTCAAGTATCATATTGCAGAGCTCTTTCTGGGTTATGAAAAGAAAAAATTTCTCTAGGTAAATTCACTGTAGCAGCAAAAAAACCATCAGCACATACCAAGTAATTGAAGGAAGCCTTACATGGATGTGAGCTTTGAAATCAGGACTTACATCAAATTTCACAGGCAACACGACAGTTTTCTGAATTTCTATGGGATATGAATACGAACTTTTGCCCTTCAAATTTCCTCTTATGTTTAAACTAAGATTTATGTGTTAACACACTGTACATCTAACCAAAAAAGGTCAGAATTCATCTACAAACTGACTTTACCACAGTTAAAAAAGGAGTTGCAAAATAAAAAGTGAAGGTTTTGAGGGCTTTTTTGGTGGTTTTGTTTTCGTTTGTCAGTGACTTGTTTTTTTGATATTCTGAGGTTTGTTTTTATTTGTTTTAAATAGTACCAAACCCTGCATTTATAGAAAATGAAAACTCTTTACAACTTCCAAGTGTCAAAATAGCTTACAGACAAACCATTTGGAAACACCATGTGCATTTCTCAGCAGTATATTTCCAACATCAGAAATATTTGTCAATTTTGGTATTTACTCACATCTTTAACTATTCAGCCATAATTTGCCTGACAAGCCCTGCTTACCATAAGCAGGCAGAAGGCAGAGTTCCACTGCAATGGCTTCAGCCCTGAGAGAGATGTTCAGAAAGACTAAACTCAGCTTTGGAAGGCCAATATGCCTGGACTTCCTCTACAACCACAAGAACAAGAGGAGTTTTTCTAAAGCAGCTGTTCTAGGCTCATATTCTGCATCGCCCTTTATAGAAGAGCATCCCTCCTTCCTGGCTAGGAATGAAGAGAGGAAGGCTATCCAGTTTAGTCTGCCAAAACTCTTGTGCATCCCCCATCACTTCCACGGGCCTGCCTTCCATTTCCCTGTCTCCTTGGTGAACATGGATGTAAGAACAGAAGATGCTCTCCTGTTCCATAATGCCAACTATGTAGGACAGTTAGTCCGGTCTTTCTGCAATACAGGCCCTCTGGCTCCCTTCTTGACTTTCAACATCATCATCCCAAGATTATTATTGGATCAACCTCTGGTAGCTGCCTCTTCCTCTCCTTTCACACCCAGCAAACCAGGAAACAGAGGGAAACACTTTGTACCTCACCTCAGGCCAGAGCCCTTCACTGGCTGAGAGCAGTGGTCCAGGCAAGTGAGACTACACGAGTTTAAAACCAGATTTATTCCCCTGACCTTCTGCCTGAGTTACAGATTGTAATGCAGCTATGAATTGGTTTAGCGCACATTTTGAAACGTTAATTAAGACAATGAGCAAATATTTTTATATAAATTAAGAACCATGAAATATACAATGCTTAAAACAGCCCTGCAGTTTTTCCCCATTCATTTTTTAATTACTGTTTTCTCATAAGACCAATTCCATAGCACAATCGAATTTATGACACTCCCAAATAGGTTTCTGGCTGCCAGTCATGTATCTTTCATTATTAGTTTAATTTCTCTTTAACCTAATAGTAACATTCCTATAAAAACTAATGGATGATTTCAAGCATTTTATTCTCTTTATATCTTTCACCAATTTACTGTAGCATATACTGGATTTCATATTCTCCCACTTGTGCCATTCCTCCATGCATGTATTGAGAAGAAACATTTTTGCTCATCATAAAAAGTCAAAACAAATAAAAAGTCAACCATGCTGAACATGAAAAAAATCACCCCTCCAAATAACAAGGCAGTTATGTATCAAATAAACTTACAGATGTGTTTAAAGGCATTCCTTTTAACACTGTCACACTGTGTTAGTGTGATGTATTAAAATGCATATTAACTTTTTATATTATCCCATTTTACAGTAATGCTGCAGTTAATCAGTTTTTAAACAATAAAAAGGGTAAAGTGCTGATGCCACTGTTAATAATGTCAGGAAGACTTGAAAAACAAATTACTTTTCTTCCTCATCTTAAATGCAATTATAGCCTTGGTATCCCCTGTGGTTTACAGTAATTAAATATTTTAACATTTTAATTAAATATTACAATTATTTCTAGGAGGGTATCTTGAATAACCACATGCATGAAAATAAGTTTGCCCATAAATACATTCTTGCTGGTGTTATCTAAACAACTTGAGGTTAGGCCTAGAGTAACTGTCTTCCAGATATAAAATTAACAAACTTTACAACTATTTAATTACTTTTTGAGAGATGCAACAAGCTCAGATGGCAATTCTAGCTTAATTTACAGCTTCAAAGGTTAGTTAACTCATTTCTGTACTCCCAATGACGTTCATGGCATGAAGAGCTTGTTATTTAGCCCATCACTTGTTTTGAAGAACACAAGTAATTTGTTCCCCAATTTTACAGGCAATTTCAATATTATGTTGTTCAGCTGTTTTCGTACAGTGCTCAACAAGTAACTACTCAGCTTAGTTAAGAAAGTATATATAGCTATCCAATCATGAAGCAGAACACTTCAAAAATATCTGACATCTCACACAGATGGTGAATCATCTTTTGTAAAGATCTTGAATTTATTATTGTATCACGGAGAACAATAGCACTTCCCAAAACTGCTAAGACAGAATATAAGGAGAAAGCTCCCTCTAAATGTACGGCATTTTTCACAGTTCTCCCTAAACATTCCCTGCTTGTTCTTACCCAAACAGAATAATGGTTTAGATGAACCGTGACTCAACCTAACATGGCAAGTAAAATCTTACATTTAAAGATGCTAAAGGAAAAGACACAAAAATCAGACTTGGTCTGATTTTTTTCTCCCAGTTTTACAAATTTAAAACAAGCACACCCTGCACAATCTATATTCTCTCAGTTTCACACAAAGGCTGTTTTTGCTGCAGACAGAAGAGCTAAAGTCACTCCCTTCTGATCATGGGTTCCTTTTCACAGCTAGTATTGCTTCCTTGGCCCTTCTCCCCGATATTTCGCAATTTGTTTAAGATTTGCATTTAGCAAAACGTCTGCAATTTCAAAATTGCAAAAGACTGCAATTTCAGAGCTGCCCCAGAGGCTGCCTCCATGTGGAGGTCACTTCTGCCCTCCCATTTCCACCTGCCTTCCCCTGCCAGCCCCACAGCTCTGTTCCATCCATTGCATACACAAGCTGAAGCCATCCTAAGACATGCCCACCCTTTAAGCTAACACAGCTCCTTAAAATATAAACTTTCAATGCCAACACTTCATTTCTAGAAGCTTCTTCACGGAACTAAAGGAATTGATTTGCTGGGAGCAAACCTTGTGAAGGCCTTAGGTTTATTTAAATCAATATGAAATTGGAATTATGTGGAACAAGTGCCTTGCATTTTATGTACTTTCACTACTTTTACATATTTACATATTTTAATAGGTGTAACCATCACACAGCCTACTTCTCCCAGCATCTCTGCTTTCTCTTCTTTATTTGTCAAGTTACCACTGAGAGCCAAAGCTGGCAAAGCCATGGAAGCTGTTTCAGCAGCAGGCAGCCTCTTGTCAAACTATGTTTTTAGCGGTTTTAGCAGTTACTACAATGTCTCCAAGTCTGGCCTATGGTCAGCTAATGGTCTTCCTCAACTTTAGTCCCTTCATTTACCAATTTTCACTTAACTTCTTTTATGTTTAGAGCCACAGATGCTTAAAGCTGAATATGGTTACCACAAAAGACAATATTTTACACTGGAATCATTAACTGGATATAAGGATAGATAAATTTTTAATCACGCTGCTATAAGTCCGCAACACATAAACACACACAAAGAGTGAAATTATACATCAAAGTCCCACAGTATCTCTTTCCTTCCAACTGAAGGCCGCACATGCAAAACTTCACTTTAAGTGATTCCACTGAGGTAATCTGAGCAATTCTACATCCTTTGGTTAAATGCATACACACATTTGTGGAAGATCAGTATCTACTCAGAATTCTAGCTAATGCCTGCTACCAGTAACACAACAGCTTAAATCTGTATGGATTCCATACCTTCATTTTGTAGACATCAACAAAGACCCCAGCATGGTATGTGTATGCTGTGTACTTTTTTTAATTGACAAACCATGAAAATTCAGCATGATTCTGCATCTCAGGCCCACAAAAACTCCTGCTTCAAAAGACAGGCAATCTACTTGAGTATGAATACCTTTTACAGCCAGTAGCAAGGCTGTGAACTAATCACGGTGCAGTTGGTAAACCTACCAGTTGCAATGCCCTCCAATTAGAGAAGAAACCAATGAATCTAAGAAATCATCAATTTGACCAGAACATAACTATCAGCATTACACCATCCCACTCTACTCCAGTTTCCTGAACTATATTTTCACTGAAAGTGAAAATAGTCAACATAAGTACTTGTGCTATCTTTAAGACTCAATGCATAAATAACACGAGACACTGACACTCCCACACTGTCAACTAGGACTGCTGTGAGCAAGTGACACCATCCTGTAAAAATGAAGATGTGTCAGATGCATGCATAATTCTTTCAAGAAGGCTGTACCTGTAAGAATTTTTCTCATTTCAAGTAAAAAAAAAAAAAAAAATCCGGTGACCCATTACCTTTTTCTGGAACAAGCACAGTTACAGAAGAAGCTCTAATTTAATTTAGCAACATTTCTGTATACAAATTTAGCTCTTATCACAAGCCAATAAAGAAAAAAGCCTAAAACCCAATCCATTTTAGGCACATTTTCAAAGAGCAAGAACAATGTATGGTTGGTTTAATTTTTTTAGTTTTCTGCATTTCAGTCAGGCTTGTTTGCTTGCTTTCCTCATAGTCCAGAACCCAGAACAACTGGTAATACCATATCTAACTACAATGTTAGTTTATTTAAATTTTCTTCTTTGGTAATGCATGGGATTAATGCAGCTTTAACATAGATAACAGTATTTCTTTAAAAAAATAAAATAGTGTGCTCTGCCAAGACTGAACATATGCCCAAAGAAGCAATTGCAAGGCTTGTTTAGAACAGCTTCTCACAGACTGTAGTACAGACAGCAAAGCTATTCAGCTTTTGATCTGCAGCCTTCAGCTGGGTCTAAATAACATGAATAAAAGCAAACCTACTCCTAGTAAATTTACTTAGAAATGAAAAAGCTTCAACACTTTGAATGTCTTTCCTCAAAAGAAAAAAGACAAAAATAATCAAGAGGAGTGCTGACATGCCCCCTCAGCAGCTGTTCCTAAACTGCAATGCCAAAAAGCAGTATTATGTTGTTCCAGGCCCCAGATTATCCATCTGAACCTTAATCCTCTTTCTGCAAGACAGAGCAGTGCAACAGATCCATTACTGGTATTAAGCAGACAAACAACTTGTGTTGCACAGCAGTTAATGTGACACAATAATCTGATAATTCAACAGTGATAAAAACTGCTCATGTATTTCTGAACTCAGCCCTGATAAAGCACACCAAAAGTTTGTACACATGAAGGTTTCTGGAAGAGTTAATCAGAAAGACAGTCACATTAAGACTACATTAGTCTCAAAACTGTTGTTTGCATCTGTCTTTAGGTTTCAGGCATTCTAATTCGTTTTTTGATTATATTTAATTGACAATTTACTACTCAAAACCTATGGAAAATAATAACAGAATTAAATAAATATTATTTTATCAAGTAAAGCCTTTCAGAAGAAAAGCACAAAGTTACTGTAAAATCAGACGAACAAAAGTTTTGCAACAAGAATCTTGAGTTTAATGTGATTTTTAAGGAACACTTCAGCTAAATGCTCTAGTACCTGTTTCTCATGATGACTGCAATTCATAGTAGGAGACAGAATAAAGCATAAGCATAAATAAAGTTTGAAGGCTCACCCAAGAGTTCAGCAAACATTTCAGGAATTTCTCAAGACTGTTTAAAGCTTTGAATCAGAAAGTACAAAGAAATTATAGATAAAAGACACAACATCCTGCAATACAGATTGTTGAAGCTTTCAGTAAAACAGACTGAAAAAGTAAAAAGTGCTTTATGGCTAAAAGAATAATAGTAGAGAATTATAAAGGTTGAAAAAACCCCTGAGATCAAGTCCAATGATAAACTGAGTGTCACCATGTTCACCACTAAATCATATCCACACGTCTTTTGAACACTGCCAGGGATTCTGATTCCACCACTTCCCTGGGCAGCCTGTTTCAATGACTGACCACCCTTTCAGTGAGGAAATTGATCCTAGTACTTCATTTAAACCTCACCTGGTACAACTTGAGGCCATTTCCTCTGGTCCCATCACTTCTTATCTGGGAGAACAAACCAACCCTCACCTGGCTACACCCTCCTTTTGGGTACTTGCAGACAGTGCTAAGGTCCCCTTTGAGCCTCCTCTTCTCCAGAGTGAATAACCCCAGCTCCCTCAGCCACACACACACACAGTACTCAAGGTGTGGCCTCACTGTCCCGAGTACAGAGCAACAGTCACTGCCCTGCTCCTGCTGGCCATGCTATTCCTGATTCAGGGCAGGATGCCACTGGCCTTGCCCCCCTGGGCACTGCTGGCTCATGTTCAGCTGTTGTCAACCAGCACCCTCAGGTCCCTTTCTGCTGGGCAGATTTCCAGCCACTCTGCCCCAGCCTGCAGCTCTGCCTGAGGCTGTTGTGACTCAAAGGCAGGACTCAGCACTTTGCCTCATTGAACCTCACACCGTTGGCCTCAGCCCATAGATCCAGACTGTCCAGATCCCTCTGCCTTCCTGCTCTCCTGCAGATCAACACTCCTGCCCAACTTGGCGCCACCTGCAAACTTAATAATGGCTTGTTTTCTAATGAAGGCAGTGGGAATCAATTCAATAAAGGCTTCAATCTAAAGACAGTAGATTGAAAGAATAAAAGATGGTTTTCCTAGCTTAAAAACTGGCAGTTAATTTGAACAAATTTCCTGCTGAGTGCACTCAGTTTTTTTATCCACATGTACAGACTCAAGCCCTATAAACCCTTGAATAATTGTACTGCCTATATTTCTTGTTCTTTTTGCTCTCACACTGATCACACTCTCACACTGTCTTTTCTTTTTAGATTTTGCCCCCACAAAGGAGCTTAATTCTTTACAATGAACAAGTCAAATCTCTCATAGTTTGATTAAATGAGGTGAAGAGTAATTATGATTCTTAAGGAAAAAAGAAATCAGTACAAAGACGCCTCATGTGATAGGAGGATGCAGTTTCACAAGTTTTGAACCTTGATTTGTAGTAATTCCTACAACTAGTACTGAATCATAGGTTGATACTAATTGTTGGGGGTTTTTTTCTTTCCCTTATGTAATTTATTTTTCTGAGCAGATTTTGCCCACATAAGTTAGGAGTTGACAGAGACTGCCATGGTATTAAAGCCCAAGACCAAGGTAGCTCTCTGTGCATTTATCCAACAAGTAAGTGCTGTTATGCATTATAACTTTGTTGTATGGTCTAGTACATGTATTCCAGACCATTGCTCTGTTCTTTATAGCTGAATTGATTTCCTGGGAAACAGGATTTTTTTCTCTCTTTTAGAATTCATCAGGCTATGTATGCTTCATTGAGAATTATAATACTTGCATACTTAATACTGCATTTTATGCACAGAATTTTAGAGAACTAGATTAAAAAAAATACACAATCCCAATTGTTCATCTACCTCCATGTAAATTGCTTGGAAACAAAACAGAACAAGATCTGAAAAAGTTACAGACAAACAAGTTCTCAATGAACACCTAACCTAGCCCAGATCTCCCCTTACTAGTTAGTATTACACTGAGTTTCAGATAAAACTGATAATTAAACCCATAAGAAGTAAAGATCTAGCCCAAGTGCAACTCCCATGATGACAGCTTACAGCTGACTGAAAAGCTGCTTGGAAAATTAGATGGGTATTTAACATTCTACCAGTATTGAACACAAGTACTGGGTGAAGAACAGTTTCCGTCACTTGAAAACACAGCAATTGCATTGATCTTACCGAGTCTGAGGACAAAACAGCTTTAATCTTATGATCTCAAATTACAGCAAAGCAATCATACACAAAACTGCTTTAATTCAATACGCTGTTGATTCAGACTGACTGTGAAAGCACCAAAACAACACACTCTTAGCACTGTGCTAAATTTCAAGCCCCACTGATAAAGTCTACAGCTGCCTGCAAATATGATCTTCAACCCTGTGGTCTTTCAGAGACAGAACTCTGAGAAGGACTGCCATACTACTGCATTCTTGGTAATAGGGTAAAAGTGTCACCAGTCCAAACAACAGACCCTTTTTGAACAGGCTATGAGCAAACATTTATGTTGCTCCACAGAGAGGAGCGCACACACACAAGAGAAATTGCTCGTGAAACAAGTGTCAGTCTATTTGTTCTAAAGGTGAGGAACAACAGCTGTAAGGAGTGATACTCATTCATCTACTTATACAAACTAGGCCACAGAACATCAGCACGGTTTTTAGATACTACCATAGTACTCTCTCAATAACGTTAGTAACAAAAACAGTAAGAATAAAGGCTTACAGTCTGACTTTCAGGAAAGTCCATCTTCAGCAGTTTGTGAGCACATTCTTCGAAGTCTAAGCTGAAAAGAAAAAATACTTATTATCTGTGCAATACACACAATGCTAAAAGCATTCCAGAATTATATTAAGATTGATCACTGGTGCTGAAACCTCAACTGTTTTGAAGTATCTCAGCTGTTTGATTTGCTGATATTTTATTGTTGTGGGGTTTTTAAATAAGTATTTATATTTCATGAGTTTCTATCTGAAAATTAATCCAAAGTGATTACATTTGCAGACAATCTGAAAACAAGATGATCCAAGTCATTACATCATCTTACAAAACTTAATAAAACAGAGAAGTGGGAGCTAGTTTTGGACATTTTGAAACACACTGAAATGCAAGCACTTCATGCAAGCTCCAAAAGCAGTATAAACTATAGTCTCCTCTTTGCACTTCTTTTCTGAAAGCATTTAGCTACCACTGGGTACATCCTCCCACCCAACTGTAAGATGAACAAATTCGAGTCTGGCAAGAAAGTATTTAACAGTAACTTCGAGAAAAGTGAGAGCCTTTCATACCCCTCAGCATGGTATTAATTCATATGTCTAATGATCAACACCACAACTACATCCATGCATTCCTCATTCAGGTCCAGACCTGCAGAGTATTATGGGCTGCAAGGGATCAATCCCTCCTCTCACTCCGGTGACACAGGAGCTACACCCACCAGGTCTGGACTATTTGTGCCACACACTGCAAGAGGAGTTCCTTCTCAAGATGACCACAAACAGACTGTACTTCAGGGCTGGTATCTGCATACTTATTTTCCAAACAACGCAGATGGCAACAGGCCTAAGGAGAACCACACTGCAGAACTCCTTCATCTCAGAAGTGGAGATAAACTACAGAATTTCTAAGTGTGTCTCAAATTTTTTTTCATAATTCTCAAGATGCTGTAAATTCTGAAGATCACTGACTTCTGTTCACTCAGAAAATTCTGATTAAAGCAATAGTCCCAGTCTACTACCCAAACATTTTGAAACAAACAAGATTCATCTTAGAATGAGAATTTGGCAAACAGTCTGCTTTACACAATCAAGTCAGGCTCCACAAAGAACCCTTCACTCCATTTTTTTTTTTTAATTGTACATTAAGAAAGAACATTAAAAGAAAGAGAATTGCATTTCACCAACTTCAAAAGAAGTACACTCCTAGGTTTATAATTTACATTATATTTACCTTGACTGAATAGCAAGATAAATTGTACGACGGAAGGAAACCAGGTTAATTTCTGTTTTGTCATGGACAGTAACTTTCTGACCTGGAAAAGAAAAACATGGGTTTCTAAAGAGCAAAACATTAAGCAAGACACGTGTAGTAATTTCTTAGGACAACTCTATTTACCATTTACTAAGCCTGTACACACTGTTTTTCTAGAAGTACCTAGGACTGTTTGCAGGTTTATGTATTTTTTTATGTTTAATTTTACAGATAAGGAAAAAAACATAACGATCAGTATTTGCTTCATCTGTAACAAAGATTAATATTTAGAGATATAGTGTTGTGGTTTAGCTTGGCCCAGGTTTTTCTAGTGGGGGAGGGGGCCACAAAGATAGCTCGTCTGTGAAGCTTCTCGAAGCCTTCACCATGTCCAGCTCTGAGGTGATGGACATGCTGCTGGCCAAGGCTGGGCCAATTAGAGATGTTGGTTACGCCTCTGTGAAAAACATATTTAAGAAGAAATCAAAACAATGGGTGCACACACTTTTCCTTAGCCAGAGGAGGAGGAGTAGGTGAGAGTATGTGAGGGAAAACAACATGGAGAGACCAAGGTCAGTGGAGAAGGAGGGGGCGGGGGAGCTCCAGGCGCCGGAGCTCTGCAGCCTCTGCAGGCCGTGGTGAGGCCCATGGTGAAGCAGGGGTGCCCCTGCAGCCCATGGGGGCCCACGGGAAATGCTGAGATC